>JAANSM010003298.1:0-13169 GCA_036850725.1 Orchesella villosa | reverse complement strand
GGTTCAGATCCTTGAATGATAAATGCGCGGGTATAGACGCAAGCGTTCCATTGCACACGAAAGAAAGATGTAGAAAGTTGCAAGTTGCAATACATGCTGGAAAATTACATTAGCCAAACCTAGTAACAAGTATATACAGCAAAAAGTGAACAACCAAATGGTGCCTGCAACTTAATTTTGCTCCGCTTTTGTGGTATTTTTGAAACCGCACAAGAGCTACACATAAATTCCCATACAATATGAATGAGTTATATATACGGCAGGAGTTTAATACCGCCGGATTGACTTGATGGGTTTTCGCCTGGCTAGCTATCCTGTGATAGGATTACTCCCACTCTGCTAACCTACATTAAATCAGATGGAAAATAAACATGTAGAAAAAGTACATCAGTATGTGGAAGCGCGAAATGGACTTCGTGTCGACATGTGTGATGCTATACGTTTTTTTATTACTCGCTGGTACCCACTACTAAGAAAACATGACGGAAAAACAATCAACGAGAAATAACTTTTTGAGCATTGATTCCCGAAGAGTATCGGTTGTTCAGCTGTTTTTAGCAGTAAAAAAACAGAGTAGATTTATGTATAGGGTTGAGTGCTACGCGCGTTGCTTCTAAGAATGGAAATGTTGAATGTCCTAAATGTCATATGCAATGGAAATTTTATGTCGAATAAATCCTTTCGAAATGTAACAACGATATATTTCTCTCTTAATCCGAATACGTTCTTAATCTTTGTCACAAAGTTTTTCCACATATTTTTTTACCAGCAATGAACAAAGTTCTTTAGTTATAAAAATGCTGACCTACATTCCTTTCGAAATGTAACAACGATATATTTCTCTCTTAATCCGAATACGTTCTTAATCTTTGTCACAAAGTTTTTCCACATATTTTTTTACCAGCAATGAACAAAGTTCTTTAGTTATAGAAATGCTGACCTATATTGACAAACAATAATACAACGTAGAAAATTTATATTGAACACCTTCACACATTGTTGCCGACGAATGGTATAACGTAGGATAATGATTTGCATAATATTGGATGATATTATACAACGAGGATTTAAAGATGGCGAATGAACACACTGCCATCAGGCTGCACGTGCCTTCATACGCTGTCTGATTATGAAAGAGATGTAGAAACTGTGCAAAAATAATGGCACAGTTCCATTTTAGCTCGTTTTGGAACTAACTTGTGATGTGATGGGCTTAAAACAAAAAAGTTTTCTGGATGATTGCCCTACAGGGACACTTATTTATGGGCTGTATGGTCGAAAAGAAGATTTGGACTTTCTTCAGAGGTCCAGCATCGTGCTTAACGGATCAATAGCATTAATACGCTTCGGCAGGACTCATCCATCAATAGTGGTATGACAATTCTACTTTCTCGTACTCTGATGCATTCTTACACTACAGTGACCAACCACCAACTTTTTCCCAAGTATTTTGTTCGACTGGGATAGGGGATGACAAGACGCTGAAGGCATATCAACTGAAAAATTTATGACTTTGTTTGGTATTTTATTGTCTATGAGAACCAGTTGGTGTTGGTCTTTTCCTTTGGGCTTACAATCAAATTTTATATTTTCCCATACATTTATATTCAATGTAGTAGCAATGGATCTTTTGTGGCTTCTCTTATAGAGTGCTATTGCATCATCGTATGGAATAAAAGGGATTATTTTTTACCCTGACCCCAAGGACTTTGGTCCTTTACTTCCTCCAAGTGCCGTTCGTTGGAGTTCATTAGCTTCTTTAGAAAATATTCATGAAGTTCAGGTAAGATTCAACTTGCTTCCAATCTTCAATCTTCCTTTGCCCCATATTGCATTCTGCCCTTTCAATTGACAGTGCAATAGCTAACATTTCTTTTCACCTATTGATTATTTGCTCAATTCACAGAGACACAGAGGAAAATTTCTTTTACCTGCACACACCATAAGTTATAGTGACGCTGAGCAACTGTTGAGGTAAGAGGAGTATCGTTGGCTGTCTGTTTCAAAACTACGAGACAATACCAACGACCAGTACTATATATAATATTATTATCAAAAGCAGTTAATCATATTTATGGTGATAATATTGGCACGACCAATCATCACATGTTTTTACATACTTCAAGATGGATAAGGCAAGAGCGGGGTAGCAGAAAAGCACCCAAAGAATGGCAAGGAGCCTTACCAACGTCGTACTATTTGGGATCAGTTCTTCGAGGCTCTTCTCTCCCATTCTCTGTTCGACTTCGTACCTTTAACGAGCCTAGAACTAGCAGCATTTTCAACGTCGTCGCAGCTATTCCTGGTGCATGGGAGTCTGACAGGTGAGAAAAATGTGTTTCTGTACCCCTGCTGCGTGTGCTTTCTTTTGTCCTATCCATTTCTCTCTCGTACAGAGACGCACACATATTTATATACATCTTCTGTAATGGAACATTCTTCAACATACCTCAACGTGATCAATTCCATGTGGAAGAGTGGAGTTTTCCACGAGCCGTTCATTCTTCAGCTCTCTTTATTTTCTCCGTACAGCACACGTCCAAAAATAACCAAGAAAAAATGTATTAGACAGTTGCTCATGGAATTCATTTAGTTCGTATTTTATTTTCTTCGCTTTAGCATTTACTACTGAACTAAGGTTATGAGAAGATCAACCACATGTTATATAGTACGTCTAGAAAATTCTAGGGTTGGTGAAATACGCGTTCAAAACATACACGATCCCTTTACAAACGTTTTTTCACTCAAAATGTAATCTCCAGATACTTTTCATCCTTTGATTTATCGTTAAAACGTAGCGAACATAGGAAATAAGATTCGGGTCAAATTTTCGATAATTTGTATTGTTCCCTTAGGCTTTCAATGGGACAACTTAATTTTTTTATAGTCAAGACTAAATTAAAATTCCATATCAGCTTTACCTGACTCAGCCAGTCCTGTGTCTGCGTCCTATTTATGAGTTTTATTTTATGAGTAACGTTTTCTAATGAAAAGAAAATAATCATCTTTCAAAAAGTGGTTGTAGTGTGCCCCAGCAGTATTTTCTTTCATAAGTTTCACTTTCACCCATTCAGTTGTTCCCTTTGTTTCTTTCTTCATTGCCTTTCTTGCTTAAATGTTGCTGTAGCAAGTATATATATTGGATGCAAATTCATGCATGTGTACATGTATATACCCCACTACCATGTAAATATGGTTTATATTTCACTCCATCAGAGTTCCGCGGAAGCTTTTTCATTAAAGCAGATAAGAGATGACGTACATTCCTTAAAACTGACAAGAAGACTACAACGGATATATAGTCAGTTTCCTATAGTCAAAGTTTCTTAGTTTTGTTCCATAAGTATATGTTTTCTTGATCTGCTAGCTTACGTTTGAATCCTCAATATAAACTTTCCATCATGTTGTGAAAGAATAGCAGGTTCTATGAAACGAAGCAGGTCTTCAATATAAGTCAGTGAAATGAAAGAATTCTGGATAGCAAGTTAACTCACCTGTCCTCAAGCGATCCAAGAAAATGAAAGCTTGTCCTGATGTATAGGATTTTTCATATAACACACTAAGTCGAGGTGAGTTACAGGAGCACAATGCAATGCGTTATATTATACGAAAATCTTATCTTCCCAGCGCTTGACAGTTGACTCGCTTGGAAGAAAAGCAGTTGGAAGGGAAAGAAATGCTTTCATTCTTACATCATATATATATATACTTACCTTTATGTATGCATGCCTCCCTACTTTAATAAGTGGGAGTAAGTAGTGAGCCACTACTAGTGACTGACATGAAAAAAGAATGAAAAAATTCATGCACAATATAAAAAAGTATACATTCTATACATACGCGCCATTAAGGGACTGCCTATATCAGATCCATAACTTTATGTAAGTTGCAAAGAAATATTCTTTGCTCTACCCTCAGTTTCCTGTTCCGTTGAAGCTATTCTTTTTCCTCTCATCATTTTACTAGGTGGTTGTATCCTTGTTACTCTTCCTTTGCAGCAATCTGGCTTCGGATGGATGTGTTTTTCTAACAGGAGTATTCATTATATTTCTCTTCATTGTTCCTTCCTCTGTCAATGTATGATGTGATGTGATGTAGGGCACTTCAAAATTTGAGATCATATTCAGAATTTGATGAACCAGCACGATTTTTTGACTGGTGTTTCTTTATTTTTTTCCGTTTCACGCTTGTGCAAACAGTAGAATAAAGGTGTATAGTACACAATTACTGATGCATGAGAAGCGCAAAATCATCTGTGAAAACTTAAAATTATCAGGAAAATGAGAGGAGAGGTTGGTATAAAGTACCCTAACACCAACTACCACTCATTTCATTTTGTAAAATGACGGAGAAAGGGACAACCAATCCATTTATTTATCTGCCAATATATATACTCGTTGTATTTAATTGTAAATTGTGTAACCGAATGAATAAGCTATATAAACGGAGATACCTTTTTGTTTGCGCTGCATGTTTCATCAATGTATGAAGCAGTTAGAAAACATCCTGGCTTCCTCGTATAGTAAACACGCCGAATCTTAGGTAGACAACTGCTTTTCTTGTTCCTTCTGTCAGCTCAGAATATTTGCATGGAAGGAAGGCCTTCTAACTTCTAAGGAAAATGAAGCATTATACATCTATATGTACTTAATATACGTGTTATCTCACTTGAGCATCACCGCACTTCTTTTCATGCTTATTAGTCAACAGCAGTTAGTGAAAGTCAGGTTATCAGTTCACATAGAACTGGAGACGAGTGTATATTTACGGTGTAGAGAAACCGTAAACTACTCTTCTGACTCGGCGAATTCTGAAATATGGAGTTTACGGAGGCGTGAATTGTGATTACAAAGATTAAATCAAGTTACTAGGAAGTCATTGTAACGAAAAGGTATAATATTGTAGCTGTGTGTCTCAGTTGTACATGAAATGTATATTTCTGTAGGTAGTCAACATTTGTATAAGAGATCATATTTCGGAATAATATCAAACTATACATAAATATATGCACTTTTCCGTTAAAATTGTCACAAGAGGATGTGTTTACATTTACATAACGCGCTAATTGATACACAAATTTGCTAAATCGGCAGAAATACACTAGTTTCATGTTTCCCCTTGTTGAGTTTGTGTCGTAAGCATTTTATAATTTACATTACTCTTTTGCTTGCCTCACACTATCTCTTCTTATACACAATAACGTTGAATGTTTCATACTTGTTGTACTACATATAGATACGTGGTAATTGGATGCTCTCACGATTCCTGGGCGTACGGAGCTGGGGATCCTGGGATTGGTCTCGCTGTGCTAACAGAGATTGCTGAAAAGTTTTCACAGGCTGTTCAAAAAGGCTGGAAACCTAGAAGATCTATTTTGTTTATATCATGGGATGCGAATTTGTATGCATCATCAGGAGTGTCGCATTGGTTGCAGGTGAGTAGCATTCTGATTCTCATATTTCCGTCATCTCCCATTACGTCGCATATGTATATGCCTCTCCTTCATCTTCTTCTGCTAAAAGGAAATATCCCTTTGGACATCAACACAGTACACAACCGATTTGTTTGCACAGCAAAAAATATTTTACACCTCTGTCTCTCACTCTTTGCTTTTCAAGCCTAAAAGCTGGATATTGTTGAATCTATAGCTCGAAAGCTTTCTCGATGTGCTTCCTCATAACATAACAACACAAGGCTCTGGCTCTTGAGAATACTTTCGTTTTTCACAAACTGAATGATTCGTTACTCTGACGGGTGTCGTTTTTCACATGTACATATAGTCAAAGTAGGTACATAAAATTGCCTCACCTAACTTTCTACATGCAGTGCACAACAACCCCCTACCAGAAAATGTATGGGGAGTCGTGTTATATAAACCATGTACATGTATATACATAAATTATTCGACATTTTGTACATCTTGTGAATGAGCAAGTTCGTATAAAGTTTCAAAGTAGGCCGGTGTGTTTGATACACATATGCAGCGATCTGATCATACACACAAAGAGCGTCCAATCAAAAATGTGTCCCTCATATCCTTACTTCACGCATTCATTCCGATTTCCTAGACATTGCGTTAGTGTTAGGAAGCAAGAAACCCATCGTAAGAAACACATGACAAATCAGCGTGAAATGGTTTGATGAGACGTTTATTTGAATAGAATGAGAATATGTGCGTATACATTCGGTTATGATTGCATTATTACAGGAACATCATTTTGAAATCTCGACGAGAGCAATTGCTTACGTCGATTTGAGTCGCATTCTTCGGGGAAATCAGACACTCAACATATATTCTTCACCTTTGCTTCGGGAAATAGCACGGAAAGCAATTGCAAGAGTGAAGCATGCAGAGATGATTCCAGATTCTGGCACTGCAGGAAAATCAAATGGATCTCCAATTCACTTTTCTTCGGTTGTCAGCCCTGATGAGCCTTCCTTTGCCTTCTTTGGGAATTTAGGAATACCTTTCATCCGAATTTGCGTCTCCAACAGCCCTAAGGTAAAAGTGAATACAAAAAAATAAATTCGGATATTCATTCAAGTTTATTCACATTTGGTAAGCTAGGATTATTACACATAAAAAAATTCTGTCACCATCCAGCCGTTTTTACATCTCTATATATTGAAAACGAGTAGGCAAAAAACGTATTACTACTAAAGACTTTATTATGTCGTTTGTTTACCTTACTACGTACATCTCATAAATTTCTTGTAGTGTGAAAAATGAATTTTCTTTCAGGTCTTTACGTGAGTTATGTGGTTTCAGTATAAAATATGAGTCACCCACTCCAGCTATGAGAATACAGAAACAAGCATACTCAACCACACCAGCAAGGATAAGTGACATGAAACTAGTCTTTTGCCCTTAGGCTCAGGCTCAACTTTCAAACTTAATGTAGCTGCGATTATGATGTTACTTTATAAAGTTGGTTTACCAGAAACAAGAAAAAATCCAACATTGTTCAGTACTAAATATAAAGAATAATAACTCAATTTTTACAATTGTCAGGATATTTACTGCTTTGGGAAACAACAGGGTGGTAGAGTAGGAGTCGCTATAAAGATATGAAATCCACCAAACAACATTATACACGGACAGGATAATTTAACTCACACAACAACACATACATAACTACTCGATAGTTTCCTTTAGTGTTTAGTAGACTTACACACAGTGATTCTTATTTATATTGCGTAGACTACATCTGATTTATTATGGAGAAAGTGGTGTTGGAAAAAGTCATATAATATACAAGTATATAGATCTGATGAGTCTTGAATGCTAGATTACAGAAGTCACTATATGTAACGTGTGTGCATGCATGTAAAGCAACTTGTCATTTTTCCTAGGGGAATGATTATCCGTTGTTCCATACCTCGTTCGACACCTTTGAAAACTTTGTCACGTTGGTCGATCCGAGTTTGAAGGGAGCTGAAACTTTAGGTAAGTTATAATTTATAATGTATAGCAACGTCTGGTCTCGTACAGCCCAATGATTCTGCTTGTACTTACATTGATGAGACTCTCTCATCGTCAGCAGCACCATAAGCTCGCAATCTCATCTCATTCTAGATATATTCTCTGATCATTCTACTCAATACACAGCTGTAACAATCGTTGATGGTATTCTGCAAATGCTCACCTTATCTCTTGAAATGTTTATATACGGACGGAGCAGCAAGTGCGAAAGCCTGTAATGGGCTCCTCATAACATCATTTCTTAAATCACCCTTCTTCCTATTATGGATACTTGCTTAAGCCCTCAAGCTCATCTAGAAAGGAATATGAACGCTCAGAGTTTATGGTATATAGGAGAGTTGTTGAAAAGTGCAAACATGGAATTACTTTTGTTAACATGACTAATAACGGGAGGGACGGAGCATCATAAAACTTTCTCCCTTCTTTTTAGGGTTGCTGGCACGTACAAAACTTTTTTGGTGAATCATTTTTAGGAGCTTCGCAATTTATCCAAAGTGAGAAATATTAAAATAGAAATTATGTGTATCTAGTTATCATGCTTTGCGTATGAATGAGACATCCATCATGAAAGTTAACGGGAGAAACTGCTCGAATTTATAATGAGTTCGATAAAAACTTTTCCTCAGATGTACATAGGTAAATTTATTCTATGAAATCATTTTTCAAAGCTACTATGTCGTTGAGAAATGTTCATCGTTTAGTTGCGCTCGTTGCGCATGATTCCTTCTGTATTATAACGAGGCATCTAAAAACAAGCTTACAAAAAATTACTGATTATTATTGTTAAATGATAGTAACATCTCTTAAAAGTTTCATAATGGATATTGATATCGAACGGGAGTTTTGATTTTAGTATCCATCTTTCTTAATAAATGTTTTTGGACAGACAATTTATAATACGAAAGCAGATTATAATATATAATAACAATTTGCTTAACACTTTTGAATTGTACTGCCTCTTTAGATTATTTGATCAATTCACTTCAATTCAGGCTAGTCATGAAAAGCACAAGATATAGTGTTTTTTTTTCGAAGTGTGACATTGTGAGCAACTATTGCATTATTGCCAGGCCAGAATCAGAAGTCACGTATTGCCCCATTTCCCTTTTTGTTAGTCCGTAACTCTGTTCACTTCTCCGTCATTCCTGATTTCAACACGTCGAGCAGTTGACTTGGGGTTCCACTTTTCCCATTCTCTTAACTTTGGTATAGATCGTGTGTATTTCTCCTCACTATTTGAGTACGACGGATAGTTTATATTATTAAGATATGTTGAAATATAAAGCTAATAGAGAGTATTTTCTATGCATGATAATAGTAGTTAGTACAGAACTTACCTACAATAACTTGACTTGACGTAGCCATTCCCAAAAAAAGTTTTGCTATCACCTTCGAGCTAAAAAGAAGACAGTTCATGTGTTTATTTTGTAACTTTTGTGTTTGCAGGGAAGATAATCTCAGAAGCTATTGTACTGCTGGCTGACTCCGCGGTTCTTCCAATAAATGTTGAGGATTATGTTGTGGAAATCCAAAAGGCGTTCAGCAGCTTTATGACTCATTACCAGGAGGATTTGCACAAAGCCAATTTATCGATTGGTACTCGTAAATTTCATTTTCATTTCCTATAAATTCGTATTTGTCTTGAGGTAGCTCATCTTTCTTGCTTTTACCCCACCACATATATCGGCTTTCCCAACTTATGACCGATATTTCTCTTGCTAAGTTGGTGGTTGTTATCACATAAACCACAGGGAATTGAAGAAAAGAAAAGAATTGAGATCAAAGAGTCTATTTATTCCTTCTCATAAACAAGAAAATTATGACCGATATTTTTCCTGCTAAGTTGGTGGTTGTTATCACATAAACCACAGGGAATTGAAGAAAAGAAAAGAATTGAGATCAAAGAGTCTATTTATTCCTTCTCATAAACAAGAAAAGCTTAATAGCAACGAAAGGAAATGACTATGTCTGCTCAATTCAATTTATTCTTATGTCCTCCTTCTGGGATTCCACAGATCATTCGTAACTAGTGCTCTGTGAATACTGGAAGGAAACTGATTTCCCCATTTCCGCTTATTATTTCCGTTTGTTATGCGTACCAGAGACTTCCCAATTATCTTCACATATTGGACTAGAGTTTGTGAACTTCAAATTTTTAAAACTTTCTCACAGCTTATCTACAAGCTGCTGTAATTGCGGCTTGAAGTGATTGGAGACAACTTTCACACTGATATGCATAATCGCTCAGTTATCAACCCGGAACATGAAATTCTGCCATCGCCATCTCCATCTCATTTCTTTAAAATAAAGTAAGTATTCAAGCATCAGTTTCAACAAGGTAGAATGGTAGTAGTGCGAGTAAAAATTGTAATATTAAAGGGAACTCAATAGCAAGTTTTAAAGAGGAACTTTTATACACTGAAGAATTTCATTATCATGAAGAAATTTGTTTCTATTTCCGATCTCCATTAATTCACTTTATTTGGCTCGTATCTGGAAATATTTGTTCATTAGAGTCCATATATCAACGGTGTTTGTATAACTGGTTACGTTTCAGGAAACCCCTCCTCCATCGGATCATGAATGACAAGTTGATGGAGGTGGATCGTACATTTCTATCTCGGAGCTCGGAAGCATACAAGCACCAAATCCTTGGGTTTACCTCAACGGTAGAGGATATTCCGGTTTACAATGTGGACGGTCCTGATTTCTATCGAGCTAATAATATGTCCCTGTCACTTCAACTCTACTTCCCTAAACTAAGGACAGCACTTGATTGCGGAAGAAGAATGATGTCTGGAATAGACTTAAGTGAATCAGGCAACAAAGCTAATATAGCTAAGAGTATGTTCAGCCACCCCATAAATGAAGACTACGCCCCCAATCCTGACCATCGAGATGAGGAAGGGTCCAACAAATGGGATTCTAGAGGCAACCGCAGCGGTGGTAGTTATTCCTTTCCTCTGAATTTCAGACTACCATTTATTACAGATGCGACAATATGTCGGGATTGGCGATACACAGCTTCACAAAAGATAGCCAGTTTAACACGAGCTTTAGATGCTACATCAGCAGTTCTACAAAGTCCTCTACTCCCAGAGGAAAGTGAATAGGAGGAATATAAAATGCCCACTTGTGTTTAAATTTGAAATTGTCACATACAATATCGTATACAGTTTATTTTTCACACAAGCGCTACTATGCACAACATCACAACAATATTTGTAACTTTTCGACCAATCCAAATTCCAAAATAAATTATAATATATAATATGTATGTACTCAGTAATATAGTTTCCAAACCTTCACACGCGGACTACGAACCAAGTTTATCGATAATATATTGAGTTTACTATACGTAATTATGAATCATTATAGTATAATTATGTATTTGTAAGCGTGTACACTTAATCAGTGGTACTAACTACTATAATCTAAATTACAACTTTCGAAATATACATTTATTTTCAGTAATCTAGCTCTAGATGAAGTAAGCAATAGAGAGCATTCCTGTTGTATTGTATATATATTGCAAAAGCTATATAGTTGGTCAAAGTCAAACGAATTACTTGTAAGAGAAACGAATTTCTTCTCTAGTTTGATTTAAATGTTAAGTTATTTTAAAGAAGTGATAGACGTGTGCATGTTTACTCATTTCTAAACAGCATGGGAAGCCTTATATCCCACCATCACCCCGATCTTAAGACAATAGAAAAAAAATCCTCGTATAAATATTACATTTATGGCATTTCAAAATACATATTTTGTACCTTGTTACAATCAAATGACAGATACAAATGTTCCGATATGAAATTTAAAAAAAAATTAACAAAGTAATCCTAGAATTGATATATTACGTACTTAAGTATATCCATATATACATATTATGTAAACCTGAAACAAAAAGTTATACCTTTAAAAGTAAAAACATGTGGAAACTTTATTATGTGTGTACCATTCAATTTACACTTCCTGTTTCAACAGGTGAAAGCCAAAACAAATTATCACATTTTTTGTTTCAATGTTTGAATAAACGCTAGTTACTCCCATATTATGTATATTTTGTCTTGTGTATATGTAGCTGCCTCTCTGGTAGTTACCCAAAAACGGAAGCAGAATGTAGAAGCCTTCGGAAGAGATTTGCTTTGTTGCTTTGCTTATATAAATGGCCGCAGACGATGAGTGCAACGTTTGGATTTTGGATACTACTCTCAATGTAAATCCAAACTCAAGCGGAATTATTCCGGACGTAACACACAACATCATTCTTTTTGCATAAACTGCGGTCATTAAAAACATTACTATTAGGAAATGATATAAAAAATTGACTCACTTTAAAAACATTTTTTCTCTTACCATTTTGTTACATGGCCGTATTTCAAAAATAAATCCAAACTTAGTCTCTGCTGTCGAGAGACACTGCACCCGCCTGGAATTGTAATGTATGGCTCAGTTCCTGTGTAAGAGTATTCTAGCTTTTGCAGCTCTTCCTCTGGTAGCCAATCGATTTCTGAAAAATTTTCAACCAAATAATACTCTCGTCTCTAACAATAAGAATAATTTATGGAATATAAATTATGAGGAAAGCTCACCGATTGGTGGTGATGTCACGGACGTATCATTTACACATGTTTGTATACAGCCGTTGAAACAACATATTTTATCATCGCTGCAGTCGTTGTCGGAATCACAAATGTGGTCGCTGCAGTCTCCATTAAATTTTGGACAACGAGAATCCACATGAAAAACGGCTTGATCTTGCTTTCTCTGAAAAAAGGAGGCATTAACATATTACCCTCATTTGCAGACTTAAAAAATAAAAACAACTAGCATTCAAATGGCTTCGTACAAGCTACTCCTCATAGCATACAAACTTCAAAATGCTTAAGAATGATTCAAGCTTTTGATTTCGATTGATAACGTACTAAAAAATAAAAAATATTTATGTTCGATTTAATCTACATCTAAAGCCTTGAGCGTTGAGCATGTCAAAATACCAAGATAGTTTGCACTTCTCATTCAAACCGGTCTATATTCTGAGAGCTAATGTAACGTCATTTTATAGTATATCCAACTTTTGATTTTCATACAGACTGTCAGAAAAACATTTCGTAGTTATGATATCTCGTTCAAATTTCTTCTGATTAAATTACATATAACATAACCATAATTTTTATTTATAGGATTGTGGATGATACCGTTTTTTATATATTTTATCCTAGAGTAATAAATACTCATTCAACAAACATTTTATCAAGTGTTATTGGTACTAATTCACGATTGAATCGTTGAATGATTCTTACGTCTGGCTTGGCTAATAAATCACGTAAATGAGACAGTCTTGCTCGTAAATGTTTCAACTTTTGCATTCGTTTTACCTAAAGTTCATGGCATAATTACATGTACCAAAATCAAAAGTAGCTTGTGTTCAGTATATTTAGTTTATACTTTCGCATAATATTTAATTCCGTAATCCTTCTCCAAATTGGAACTAATCTTTGAAGACTGAATTTGAATTAGTAATTTCAAAGACAAATGAAACTCACTATCTGTGGGTTGTTTGTTTGTGGCCCACTTTAATTATTATACACTAATTGCTATCGAAAATGCATGTGGTTAAAGAAAACATACAACCTTTTGTTCCCCCGAAATGATTCAAGAGAATAAAATGAACTGTGTTTTCTTT
>JAANSM010003297.1:0-13170 GCA_036850725.1 Orchesella villosa | reverse complement strand
GGGACTTTAATGGTGCCATTTGTAGAGTTCTGCTATTCTTGGAGCCTTCATTAGATGTTCCGAAAGGTCCCCATGTTATTGCCCATAAGAGAATTTAAGGATTTTATATATATGATTGCTTAGTATTGCTTTAGAATTCATATGCTTTTATCATCATCATGGATCTTCACGACTCCAACAGCCCAGTGATCGACATCTGAACAACAGCATGTGGTAGATAATTATGATTAGTCTATAAACTTAATAATGTTTCATTCATTCTCGATTTTAAGTTGAATATGAATATATGGATGTATATATGAATATTTCTTGTAACATGGAATACCATGTAAAAAATTTACGATCAATATGTAAGATACATTGCTATATGTAAGACAATTATACAGAAATTCATACATTAAATATTACATAAATAGCTTATGTTATTTAAGTTTTATAGGTTTATTCTTGACAATGTCTCTTCATACAATATTATAACATGTTGATACATTCCAATCCAATTGATGTTAAGTTCTGCCTAGGTTGTGCTCCGTAATATATAAAGAAATCAAATTTATTTAAATCATTATAATTTCTTATTGCGTAATCGTTCACTTAATACATTATATACACATGTGTTATAGAACACAGAATTTATAATGTAAATTATACCTTAATATAATTTACTTACATGCACCTGGAAGTGACTACATGGGTAACATTTATCAGACTCCGTGCATGGTACAAACACCGGATTGACATGCTTCTGAATAAGATCCTTCCAAACAATAATGTCGGAAAGAAACTTTATTTCCTTATGTTCATATGACCCACATGGCGTCAAATTCACTTCTGGGAAAATATCAGAGTGCCCCAGAGTCACTAGTATAGAAGTAAAAGAGTTTTGGTTTCCATTTCGTTATATAGGTTAACCACAGTAATAAATTCAATGGCGGTTCGATATTTTGTATCATTTACACAGTTTTTTTTAAATGCCATCATTATCTTGTGTACGTGCAACTTAGTTAAGTCATTTTGTATTATATAACCCTGATCTTCAGAAAAACTGCAAGAAATGCAATTAATAGCCCTTTTTGAACTTTTCTAATCGACATTTGCCACATGAAATTACTTACTATGCAACTTCTCATTCATCGGACACCTCAACATTCTACTTATCTTATGATTTGTTCACTCATCGTTCTCATCGTTAGATCTCTCCACATCAAAGCTGTTCGTCTTAGATTACTTTAATAAGAAATTAGTATTGTGAATGAATATCTACCCATATTCATAAAAGCAACACGGATGTTTTGAGCATATCTCATACTTCGTATTTGTATATAACTTAAATTCATAATTCACTTATGTACTTCATGAACTTCTTTTACAAGTGTGAGTAACCGCTCACTAGGTAATGGTACACATTAGGAATTTACTATGTGTATTATATAAAAAAGCGTACTTATGTCATATACAGATCAATGAGCCCTCGCTACACTACTCTCTCTAGAATAATATATACTATAAAAACTTGTATGTATCATTATTCAGTTGGATAATAAACTTTATATGATGATGATCATTCCATCATACGCAACAACTCGTCTCCTCACCTTATATTCCTTCAACTTGTTTTCATTTGGAATAGCATCTGGCATTATTTCCTATATACACACAACTATATCAACCTTATGATTAATTCAGTATCCTTTACGAGAAGTGTGACACTTTCTCATTAGTTCATCCGTGAAAACGTTCGTTCAAAATTTGAAAGCAAGATGAAACTAGTTTTACATATCCGACTTTACATCTTCGTGTTTTTCCGGTTTCTGATTATCCATTCACTCTTCTCTATCAACCCTCGTATCACTTCGTCAAATCGCTTTGCCCCTTTGGCCCGATAAAGAACTGGTTTTTAATTTTTTAATTTCTGCGTTCGGAATAGGTTGTAATGATTTATTCATGTTGCAATTGCCTTCGTCTTCTTCATTTGCCTATACATTTACAGTTTTGCGTTAGGCATCAGTGCCACTGTCTTTTCCTTGACGGTTGTCATTATTTGATCTACTATGCTGCAATCTTAAAAAGTGTAATATTAATTATATGAATGACTCGTGTGTGAAGTGAAACTCGTGTGCGAATTACTATGCATATATACTAAATGTTTCACTATAAACTTATCAACTGATATAGCAGTAATCAATATTGTACTTACCGGTACTGTTTTGACATGAAAGTGTAGCCACTACATTTGATTTTTCGAAAATTGAGGGCACGATGTCCCGTGTATTCTTATGCATGCATCTAAGTCAAGTTTACTTCATATTTCTTCGATACTTGTTAACGCACGTGTACTGGTACCTAGCATTAAATTTTTGAAATTTACACGGATTAGATTATTTTATGTAAAAAACAATCGGTTCAATTAACTCAACAGTCAAAAAAACTTATTGCACTCTATCACGGAATACTCAGAAATTTCTTCTGGTTTCTGACAGATGCACTACAATTTTGCACTACTTGTTTCCAATGGACTTCGAAATACAGTTGCATCAAGATCTAGAAGAAGAGCAGTCTCTCTGCAAAATTCCTTTGTATCTATTCTGATGTAAAGACAATCATTGAAATTTATCTACACTTGTTATGCACGCAGTAACGCAAAATTACTAAATTTGTCTCAATTAAATTTAAGGCACTAAGTTGCAAAAGAATACACTATTTAGCTAGATACATCTTCATTTAACTGAATTTAAAATATCTAAGAAAAATTCAAAACACATCTTGATCTGTTTTAGCACAAGAGCACTTGACGTAGATGCCGGAGGCATTTACAAACTAGACAAAATTTCCATTCTTCCGGATTGTATACCCTTGCGGGACCAGTATCACCACGTATCTGCTGAAGACAATGACTATGAAAGGTGTAATAATAGGAAGCTTGTCAGGAATCAGATTACTATAGGAGTCAATACATTCGTCCCCCAATATAACCAGCGATATGGCACCATTGAATGAACAAGTGTTTTTGCTAACTTGTTCAAGTGGAATGTCTACAATTCCACGAGCCATTGAATCATTGGAAATGATGTTGCAGAAGAAGTTTACACTCTATATTCTGCTCCAGATGTGCGTTTTTATTTTAAATTTCAATAATGCACCTGCTTTGTAAATATTGTCGACTAATCGTATATATGATTTTAGAAACAAATGAAAACTATAATGTATTAGAACCTTGTTTTTATTTTATCCTCCAAAAGTTGGTTGCAACTTGGAACAATTATCTTGGTTCTTCACTGGTAAGTATTTTTTCAACTGATAACCAAACCATCAATACTCATGGTAAGATTAACATGTACCTTTTTTTTGTTTTTTAGCGAGTCTCCATCACTAGATTACACGTGGAATTAAAGCAAATCGTAAAACCAACATTAGCTATAGATAGGAGTAGTTTCTTTTAACATCTTCATCAAATACGATACACATTTTCGTCGTAGCAGTACGTAACGTGGTGCATCCGTCAAATTTGAGCGGTCCTTTCTAGTTATATCCTCTAATACATGGACATCATAGAGAGAGTGGTTGGACTTTTTTATGTGACTATGACAAGTGGGGTCTTTCAGTGGACAATAAATCGACACCAGTCACATCAAAGTAGTCTCCGCTGTATCTATTAAATGATCTCTGGACGAATTGAATACGTGTAAATTTTTTGTCGAAGCATTAGCAAGGGAACGGCTACATTATCATTCCAAAAATTTTGGCTGGGAAGATGGCATAGATGCTACATACAATAAACTTCGGGAATTTATTTTTATACTTCGGAAAATCAACACCAGTACATATGCCCATCCACAGAATTTGATAATTGTATTCATACAGGATGGGGAAAATATTAACTTGGACAATTTTAATGTCAAGTGTACTCTACCTGAATATTGGTCGTACAAGTGCAACGAGTATTTACTAGTTACTCTTAAATATTATTTAATTCCTGGTAGGCTTTACATCCACAAACAAAATTTCAAGCTGTATAGATGCAGATTTGGCTATTCTAATCAACGCAACTTGTGTGCAATTTTTTTGATCTAGAAACTTACACAGGTAGCTCTACTGTAAAGCGTAAACGGATAACTTTCAAATGGTTTAATAAGGTAAACTTCTCTTCGTCTCTGTGTGAAATTCAATGCTTATAAACGCTTGTATGTAGATGTAGCATCACAAGCTTATTGCAAAAGTCTCTGCACTTTGCGGAAAGCCTATTTCACAATATTCACCATGAAGACTACATTAACGCTGTTTTTAATTATTCCACGTATGCAGCAATTACCTCCAACTACCCTGCTACATAATGAGGAAATATGGTGATACTTATTAAAGTAAGATCGCGTCAATTGAGCTTATATAATAATGCACGAGTGTTTGGTCAGACAAAGATTCTGGTAAAGAGAAAAGTATCGTAAGAACCAAATCATTGGTGACAAGCTTTTAGACAATCAAAATACTAAGAAAAAATAAATAAATCGAAGGTTTTAGACTTGTTTCTTCAATATGGGACGTAACGGAACTTTATGAAAACAAAGCAATAAAATTAAAGTGCATCCGGTCTATGAATTTAAGGTTTTTCATATATTTCCATAGTGGTTCGCCAATTACCATTGTGGAAGCAGATGAAGAACCGTTAGATGTATTTGTCACCCGGGGTACGTATGTTCAGGAGTTGGCAGACGTTTTTGCCTATAACGAGATGGAATATATTTTTTTCTTAAGTTCTGTTAAGATAAATTTAAACGAATAATTTGAACAAGCAAAGATGGAAGAGACATGATAAAAATTGTTCTAGCATATCCGTAGGACATGAGTACTCATAAAGCATTGTATAAATGTGAGGTTGGCAAATTGGCAAAAAGCATGTACATATTTATTTGGTAAATCTGAAAAGCAATTAAACTTTATGAATGAAAACTCTCGAAATGTGTCCATAGGAATGCAATAGCGGACTGCTTCTAATGCTTCTAGTATTGTTTGTCTGGTTATAGCTTGTCACCATTACTTTAGTCTCATCAACTTCCACGAATCATAAATACATGTCTAAACTTATCTTTTTACTTTCAATCAATGGTCACAGGATAATTAGTACATAAATACAACATTTAAGATGTTTCAGTTGGACACTTAGATATTCCAGAACCTCCATCTCTAACTGATATTAAATGTCCTGAAAAGATTGCTTTTCAACAGGTAAAAGGACTCAAAAATGTAATGTAAGACAGTAAAGGAGAAAAAGTTGTATCTAACTGCAAGTAGCTCACTAAGAGAAATAGCAAATGTTATAAGTGATAGAATATTTAAAAGTTCAAAAATTTAATAATAATTAGTTTAATAATTTTAATGTTTACTACCTCTGAACGTGTAGAATAGACTATCAAAGTATTAAATGAAAAAACGGCTTTTACACCATCCGGTATTAAATATAAATGTCTTGAAGCTTTTAACTCAGTTGATGTTTTTTCGGATTCACCCTCCTGTGAAGTGTAACAGGCTGCTTATCGTAACTATCTAACTAAAGTGGTGCAACTACAAAGATATTTACCTAATTAAAGCGTTGTAAATGAAAACATTAATAATTTGAGTCAGTTAGTGAGTTCACTCAACAGCGTCTATATTATATTAAATATTTATGGGTAAATTAGAAAACAGGTTGCAAATAATAAATTCAGTCTTCAGATATGGATGTTTCATCCGTTCGTATTGCAATACTGTTTAAGCGGTCACGTACGAACTTGATTAAGGCGAACTGTCCGCTTACGTGTATGAAACGAGCACATCCTGATCTTTCTAAGGTTTCCGATGACTTATTCCTCTGCACCTACCTACCAAGGAAATGAAATAATCATTCGCTTTTCAAATGAGATATTTGAATACAAACCCAAAGTACCTCTTAGATGTGTTTGTATATCCGTAGCTTGTACGACCTGTAACATCTTCTTGAATAAACGGATACTTGGGGCCAAGTCTGGGGTTCCTTTGAAACAATATGGACAAGCTAACAAAACAAGTCCTCCTCTTAATGACATTCTAAACGCTGCATGTCCTGGTTGGTTGCCAAAATTTATTTGGAAACAAAAATTACAATTTCCAATACAGACGTTGCCTGAGAACAAATTAAAAATACAAATAAATACAAGAATACAAGATATTATGATTGCTATTGCTTTTGAAGAACCTAAACCTGATCGCAGAAAACACAATTTTTCACCCGAGAGTGAATGTGGATACCATGACAAGACAATTGCGTTGGATGTTACAAACGATAAGCTACTTCTAGAATTCCATTTACTCATTTGCAAACATGTATGTAATGTATCGCAGCCATTATGTAAATAGAACGGCCATAGCTGGAACAACACAAATGATTAAAGCCGCAAATGCCGCTAAGGATCACACTTGCAAACAACCAACAGAAGCATACACAATGCTCTTGATCATTTTTAATGTTTCAGTGGCTTAACTTACTGCAGCAATTGACATGAAAATAGTGAAATTTTTTCTAAATTAATGGAATAACACCATTAATTTAAGAGCTGCTAAACGAAACATTGCAAGCATAAACGTAGAATAAGCATAGGTTTATTACATCACATTGGCCTTTTATTAAACTCAAATTAATTAAAACAATCGCATAATTTTTTGTTAATTGCGTTTTACGATAACTTATAGTATGATCAAATATACTAAAATAGATTAAATAGATTAACTAGTTCCAGTAGTTCAAATATCAAATAGATTTAATTAAATAGATTAACGAATCCTCATTTATTTGAATACTTGTGGCTTAATATTTAATTTTACACAAACGTTAAAGTTTAAGTGTCATTGTTTTTACAGATTACAAACCCTTACATTATTAGCATTTTTATTTTGCGTACGCATTTTTATGTATCGTTGAAGAGCTGTGTTTTTGTTCGTACCTACTTAAATTATTATGTACGCATGCAAAATCTTTCATCTATTGATGTTTCGCAGTCCAGACAAGAACTCCCATGCATACACGCATTGCAGTCATGTTTTAGTCATATTAGGAAACTGCATACTTGCCATCTAAATTACGCTATAGTATCTGGTTCGTACATATACAAGCATAAATGTCTTATACGTTATATGTCAGAATTTTATGTGTGTCTGGGATAAGCCCTCGAGTGATGACTGATAGAGATGATTTGTCAGATACAATATGTGTTAATGTTTATAGCATAGAAGTGAACTTTTATGCATAGAGGCATAATTGTATCCAATTTAAAACTATTGTCATTTTTAGTTTTAACCCCAGTCATTAGTAAGATAAATACCACTAATGTTAGGAACGGAATCGACCTCTTGGAAACATCTGGAGGAGATTTAAAAAAAGCATGGGATAAGCATCTTTGCATGTGGTGAGGTTTCTGTGACGATTTTAAATGCACAGTGTGCCTGAACTCATGCTGCATCCACGCCATCCAGACTCGCAATTTCAGTTGTATTACGTGTGCATTCACAGATTTCACTTTTAGTTAGCTTAGAGATTTCACACAAGTGAGTCAGGTTTAAGTTTTCACTCAATATATATTTCGTTCACATGGTTTTCGTTTATGCCAAGTGGGCGTTTATGCCAAGTTCTCCGATTGTTTCTCTCCTCAATTATTGTCATCCTACACTTCTATAAAACACCTACACAGGAAATCCGCACAAAATTCTTTTCAAGCCAGAAAGAGGTTCTCGCATCATAATGTTTTCCTTCAACTTATCTTTTTAATAAAGTAAACATACTTTTAACATCCTTTAACGTTTAACATACTTATTAATCGAATCGACAGAAACAAGCAACGTAAAACAAAAAATTGTATTTGTATCTGGTGGTTTGTGCAGCGTGTAATATGTAGAAGTAAGATTGCATTGAATCCAATAACAAATCTATAGCATAATGACAACACGAAACTCATTCCAAGTCCGTCAAAAATAAAATGCTTGCAATGTAAATAAATGCGTCCCCTTATTATTTACATAAACACCTAAACATACGCGTACCAGCAATCCATACAACCTCTCATATTTTTGGCTACATATATCGCCTCGAAAACTAACGATAACCCTAACTTTTCTTAGAAATCTCGATATTGCATACACTTTCATTCATTCATCCGACCTAGAACAATCGAATGGTCTGCCTCGAGTTCAGAAGGGGAGTCCGAGAACGATTGGTTTTCTATTGCTGGTAAAGAAGGCGAGCCCGATTCAGAGACGGAGGCAGATGAAGAACCTTGGACTCAGGTGTATGCGGATGGAGCGATGGACCTGAAGGATTTGCCTTACCGCCATCACGAAAGAAAAATCTCTGTAGCCAAAGTGTGAGGACTATAATGGTAAAGTCACAAGTAAAATTTAGCTTTGTTTAATTTTAGTATTGATCTTCGTTATAATTGTAATGAATTACTTCTTGGGTAACAGGACTTGGAGGATAATGTTCGGCCTATTTGTACTAAGCTACATACAGCGGAGCTGCCATTCGTATGGTTCAATATGCTTCGGTTGTGGGAAGCCAAATAACTTTGTGTGCTACGCCCGTGTGCACCGTCTGCAGCGATACTTGAGAGCGAAGACGAAGTTGAATCCACAGGCTCAATTAAAGTGTCTCACCTGTCGTTTTCCATGATTATTAAGGGGTTTTAAACCAATTCGCCTTCCGGAGACTTTAGTGAAAATTCTTTAAATGCCCTTGTGGAGGACGACGTCTGAGAATTGTTTGAATTGTGTGTAGTCCCGAGAAGAGCGGAAGAGGAGAAGACTCCATGTCAAGAAGACTGGCGAAAGATTGCGGAATTTTAGATGAAGAAGCTGTCAATTGACATACAGGTTTCCGTCTGCTCTTCGTATTCATAAAAAAATGGCACATGACAAAGTGAAGTACCCATGTAGGATTTGTAAAAAGTAGTTTGTTAGCCTTCAAACTGAGAGAAGGCAAGGTTTGTCAGCCTATGCTAAAGGCATCGTTAACAAATTTTTGGAAGTATTAATTCACGTATTTGGTTTTGATTGTGACATTGATTTGATGTTTTAAGATCAATAAATACTCTCATCTGAGGTAATAACTAAAAATTAATCTTAACCTGTTATCCATAATTATTTTCAATTCCTTACCTGCACCCAACATTATTTTTTTACCAACACTATAATTTATTTTCAACATCCTTAGAATTATGTTATCAATCGTTAATTACCACTCATTACTTATCAATAGTAAGTTTTTACTCATTAAGTAGTTATTGCATTAGCTTTCTACAAACAATCTCATTAGCAACAATGGTTTCAAAACATCTCATCCGTAATTGTAATTATAATCAAATCCTCGGTTTACAATTTATTCAGATATTTTTTTCAACAATTTTATTCTTAAACTTTTAACCATTAGGTTATACATCTTAATATTTAGCTACATCATGTTTATGGGGACATAATATTTAAATAGAATAATAGATTGGTGTTACCAACAAATTTTATAGATTATATTTACAAATAGGTAGAATCTCTGCACATATATTTCTAGGCAGTCACACCACGTCCTGAACAAGGCAGTGTGATGAATGTAGAAGAATTCTGAAAGCTGATAATATGATTTTACAACGTAACTTTGTTCTGATCATGGATAAACAGTCCATAAAGCTTACCAAAGGTATTAGGAGGCCAGGTTGCTCAGAGTGTTACAAAAAATTAAGGTTATAACTGGAGCCTACAAAATAAAGAATAGTGTAAAGATGTTTTATTTGTCGTTTTTTATATAACTCATCAAGTTCAATTTGGAACTTTCTTCACTAATTTGTGACTCATTTGAAAAAAAAAAGTTTTTGAAAACAAAAATAAACCACGTCAAATAATCCTGAAATCGATGATCCACGTCAATTTCCTAAG
Source organism: Orchesella villosa (assembly GCA_036850725.1). Classification (NCBI taxonomy): domain Eukaryota; kingdom Metazoa; phylum Arthropoda; class Collembola; order Entomobryomorpha; family Orchesellidae; genus Orchesella; species Orchesella villosa. The sequence goes on along the minus strand of JAANSM010003297.1, from coordinate 3,249 downwards.
TGTTTGCAATGTTATGTAGTAAACACCTTGTTTGAAGTTATTGGTCATGACAAAAGTGCTTGCAAAATAGCCCGGGATTATACATTACTACTTCCAAATGGCTTAAAAGGGAAAATTTCCAAATATGTAAAACGTAGTCTGAGTCTTTGCCCATTCAATTTAGAATCATGACTGCAATTTGCAATGGAAGCGTTTTGCTTTGCATGACAGCAGCATGTAAAGGACTGAGTAGTATAGAATGATCTATTTGGTTCAGAGCGCTTTTTCAGAAGGAGCAAAAACATGCATGGTAAAAACATTCAATTGTGTCGGCGTTGGGAGTATCGTCTAGGCAAGTCCCTAAAACTGTATATGTGAAAAGGTAACGTACTCAAGGGTTTAGTATATAATTTTGCTCGAGAACTAGTAAACAAGCTGCGGGAATAAATGTGATTCCGGATTTTACGAGGGTCTGAATGGAAGAGAAAATTTTGCTTTATTGACTACTAGCTTTCGCAATACATTTTTTGTGGTTACGGAATCTGAAAAGGATTTTAAATTGTCAATTCTGTTGCAACAACTGAACGTGGTTCATCGTAGATTAAAAACATAGTATACAGACTAGAATTGACAGTTTTTTGTAGGACCATGAAATTGTTGTAGTTCAGAGATTTGAATATTAATATTGCTGTTAACATGAATAAATAAGCTGCCATTTATGTATAATATATTAAGTCTGTATAAAAATCCTTTTTTGTTTTGACCGATGTATTATCTAACACTTGTTGATCTGTAGTTTTGTTTCCGCCAGCAGATTGCGAGCTTTAGGGTGTTGGCGTATTTTTGATCACACCCGTAGTACTATAGTCACTCCCAGATAATCCACTAGCATTATGAGGGACCTTTTCCAAATCAATTACCTTAAAACCTTTGTCAGATTGTCTGTCCCCATGATCAAGTGTGCGGAAGGTATCCATTTGCAGGCCAGTTTTGCGGACTACTGCGGGTGCGCGGAGTGCGTCAGTACCGGATAAATTATCAGCAGTTGATCTTTGCATTATATGCGTACATCTTTCTGCTTGCGTGGAAATCCTTTCTGGATCCGTATCCAAATCAATAACTTATATAAATTTTTTATCTGCACGCCTGCCCCCAAGCACAAACTATGTCGCAGCGTGGTATATCCATCTACTCCCGGTGTGTTTGTTAAGACTGGAGCTTGCACGCTTGAAGCAGTTTTTTCTAAAATCCAGAAGTGCTTGCCAGTAAGAAACAGGCAAACTAACGGAGTATTTATATTTCGTGCTTTGCTTGCGTCGTAGTATATGCCGGCGTAGTCGCAATTGGTATCATTGGAGTATTCATAAACCTTGATTTGTCTTCCAATGACTTTTGACATTAAATAAATAATTTTTACGAGTACGCCCACTCTCCGTCTTTCAACAAATATTTACCGAGGGTATCATAGTCAAAGTTTTTGAGCTGCCTTTTTTATTGTTTAAAGTTTTTATATGATACTGATCCCGAACAAGTGCATTGCAGGCTGATTTTGGATAGCTGTGAAATTAGCTTTTAATCCCTTTGGTAAAGTATGTGAAAATCGTTTGTCTCTCTGGCTAGAATGATAACTGGGGGCAATATAATTTCCATACTTGACGTTTGTTATATCTTGCTTTAAAATCTGGCATGCTGGATACAGTTTATTTCCGTTCTGCAAACATATTGAGGTGACAAAATTGTGTAATGTAATTGTAATGGATCATGTGTTGGACACATGATCCATTAAAGTAACTGGTGTGGACGATAGTTTTCAAAAAGTAATAGAGACTTTGTACTTGCTTTTGAACGGCCGATTTCCCCTACCAAAAGTATTTGCTTTTTTGCCATCGATGGGTGGCTAGGTTTAAAAGGAAATTATTTTCCATTTTCAGAATGAGGTATTGGCATCTCTTTTTATACTCGATTTAATAATACCAGCACTGTAAGATCGCGTACAAAACATGCGTCCCTAGTTTTGTTTATAAATATTTACATGTCTTTTAAATACGCACGACGCAATAAATAGTTTCACGTTATTGTTTGCTGCAGTTACAACGGAATCTTTTACGGTAGCAAGGTCTACGTCAAATTGGACAAATTAACTCTCATATATATGTTGGGTCAATAGGAATTCACTAGCAATTAATGTTCTGACTTCATCGCTTTTCAGATACGTGTTGTACACGATTACGCTAAACGTTTCCGCAATTATGTCATGTCCCATTGAAAAGGGTTGAAATTGATTTTCCAAAATGCAAAGTTAAAGTAAGATGGACTTCGTACGCTTGTTCTCTTTTCTTAAATCTGAGAAGCACATGTTTTCTTTCAAAATCATAACCGATCGGCAGGCCTCATACATTTTAGTGTAGGAATCAGAGCAACACACGTAAATTTTTGTAGACATATAATTAATTTCTTTGGATATTTCTTTCAGTCGGATATTGGTTTTTCGAAAATAGTTAGAATTGTGACTTCGGTTTTTAATAACACGAAATTTGGTTTGCAATATCAAAGAACTGGATTGTTTGGGCGAAAGGAATTATTTCTTAGTTTCGTTGTTATGTGAATAATTTTCATGTCAAAAGTTGAAAATGACATGCTTTTTTCTATTGTTAAAACTTTGACACTATCTTTGCCATTTACGGAGCTGATAAGATCTTATCTTTACGATCTTATCATGACCTAATTTTGACCTTCACCTTTTTCTTTTGTTCTCCGATGGACTTTGACTCATCGGAGTTGGTAATTTGAATATGTTAGTTATTTTGTATAGTGATTTATGCTAAATTGTCAGGATGTAGGTCAAATTGGGGTATAAAAGAAATTGAGATTTTGTAAAAGGTATTCATTCTTCGCTTCGTTCTTCGATTGTGAAGATCGAGGACAGTTGAGTCAGACTATTGGTCGTTACGCTGAAAATATGCAATAAACGCAATTAGTCAATTTAATATTCCCGTTTTTGGGAACTTTGTTTGTTTTCATTGGGAACATTCACATAGTCATTAAGTTTCCATTGGGGACATTGCCATAGTCATTTAGTTTCCATTGGGAACATTTCCACAGTCCGTTAGGTTTCATTGGGAACATTCCCACAGTCATTCAGTTTTCACTGGGAACATTCCCACATTCATTTAGTTTTCATTCATTTCATTCCCAAGTTGGGAACGTTCCCAAGTTAGGGAACATTGCCAATCCGGGGCATATTCCCAATAGTCAAGTAGAAGTTAAAGG
>JAANSM010003296.1:0-13172 GCA_036850725.1 Orchesella villosa | reverse complement strand
TAAGCTATCGATGTACCAAATTTGAAGTCAATCGGTCCAGTAGTTTCTGAGATTTCGTGTTTACAGACGGACAGAATGACAGACAGACAGACAGACGGACAGACAGACAGACAGACAGACAGACATGAAACTGATCTCATAATCTACTGAAGTACGCGTTTTCAACGCTTTCAGTAGATAATAATTATATACGTGACAGAGCTGAAAACATACATGACTATCATGATTTTATTTTTTATGTGGAAATATTGTTGACTAAGTCTTATTTGTTTCACATGATGCGTTTAAAGAGTGTTGAATTTGTACCATAAATTTTCAATATAAATTGAGAATGTGATGTGATACCCATAAACGAGAATGTGATCGTGATGTGATGCGAGGATATGACATTGTAACTGATAACTATTGAAAAGAAACTGATATCGTATATCTACTTACATATATTATGTAGCTGTTAATGTATATGAATCGTAGTTAAAGCTTTTCAATATACAAGAAATTCATCTTCAAAGCAAATTCAATTTTTATCTATCATGTCATTCTGGAATTATTCACAGTCTTAAAATTGATTGAGTTATTTCATTTGACTTTATCAGTTCCTGCACAGGTTTGTACATAGATTTACATAGCACTGAGCGTGCCTGCAATTACCGTTGTGCTTGAATCGAATCATTAACCAAGCCGATGTTAAACGGTAAAAGAGCGTTAAAAATTTTCGAATAAAATAAGCAACATTCTACCAAATCACTTTATATAATTATATTTCAATCCAACATGTCTATAAGGGACGATTCTCATTGTATTTTTCAGATTTTTCTATGTATTTGTCAGTCTCATATTAATCCTATAAAATATTAATCGAATGCCGAACACAACTGCCAGTTGTTTTTAAAAGCGTTCCACCAACTTAACATGAGTAGGTTATAAAGAAAAGAACGAACTTAAAGTGTAAAGTTTAGATTGAGCGATGTGTCCGAAACAGATTCATGTGTACTTTCTGTAGTTTTGTGTTAGTGTTTACACACTCCTTGTTAAAATTAAAATGGCATAAGTATGATGTATGATATCCATGTCTATGTTAATTTAGAAGTTCCCTTTAAGAATCATGCTTACAATTGTCTCGAAGAACTTTAAGTCGATGCGCAAAACTAAAGTAAACAATTATTAAAAGTGCTCCACCAGCTTTACTCGGTGTTTTTGAAATACGATTGTAACATGCGAGGTATACATAGCGGTGTTAATCCTATCTATAACCATATCATCGCATATTCTGTTGAAACTTTAATGCTCACTTGAAACCAATTAACTAATGTGGGGACTAGAATCGTAAAAACTCATAGAGAGTAAAAACAACAACAAAAACAGTAAAATCAAAAACAACAAAAGAAACAGTAAACTTAAAAACAAAAACGCGAGAGGTGCCATCCACATAAAACCTCATTTATTTCATATTCAACCATTCGACTAAGACAGGCTACAACTTTCCGCTCGTAAAGTACTCACAGTAAATTAACGTACAGAAAAATAATTGATCAAAATGAATGGAAACGATCAAACGGAAAGGATTTTCGTAACACCACATTGTTCCAAACCAATACAAAAGGAAACCAAACTAAGAGGATTGAACAAAAAGGATTACAACCAGGTTGTTCCGCGAAAGCGTGAGCTACTTCATTGGTATTTTCTAGCTGGATATTACACCCTGAGCATACCTTATAAAGTAAGGAAACGAGAAAGCGATCAGGTATGGAAACTTGAATCTTGGTGGTTTCAGAAGGTAACAAACTACTTGAAATTACACAATGTTCGGTTAGTAATATCTCGTAAGGCCTTGTGAAATAAAATAAACATGTCTATTATTTTATCTAGCTGCTATGCCTATTTATTTCATGGCCACTCACGTGGCTATGGCTGATAACGGGTATGGCGCAACAGTTATCGTGGCTTTTACGCTATCAAGGACTACCACGCCAAGCATTACTTGAACTTAGTGAACGTCTTACTTTCATCAACGTTCTACTTCAAATTCCAATGGATTCTCGTGAGCAAGAGAGAAAAGCTAGAAAAATTATTGAACGACGTCAGCACTTTCAGCTTATTCCAGCTAAAGAAACTGTCTACACCACAAAAATCCAGAGTGTGCGAGAGAAAGATGGTAAGTAATGGTCATTCCCCTTTGGCTTTTATATATTTTGCGACATTCCTAAGCATTTTCTCCATCTGGGAGATTTAAACTGTATAGTATATTTTTACTTATATTTTCAGTTGATCTTGACAGCGTATTTCATGTTCATGTACGTCAGTTGCATTGGATGGATTTGCAAAGCTTTCTTTGATAAACCTATTTCTGAGATAATTACATCAGGGCGGAAAAGGTTTTTTCTTGAAAATTTGAAGAGCAACTTTACACAGCTGCCTTTAAATGGTACTCTTGTGGCGGATGAGTTATACTCAAATGCAAACCTCCTTGTTGGCTGTACAGATTTGGCTTTGAGTTTCAAACAACGAGTGGATTATACATTCGTTACAATGTTCTTCTGCCACGTCCTGTCCACAACATTCTTGTCTGCAAGTAAACTATTTCAACGTTTTCTTGCTGGGATTAATTGTTTTTGTGTGGAGTCTGGTTCTACGCACACTGGATCATCTCATACTATTGTGACAGCTAAGATCATGGAAAAATATAAGGAGCTGAGGAATCTTGTGGCATCTATTAACGCTGTCTGGTCAACAATGATACTCTTCTACATCATTGGTAGGACCGTCGATTTAATTAACAACTTTAATCAATCCATTGAAAAGAAGGAGATTGCAACTATTGTTGCTACTGTAACCCTTCGGTTGCTTTTGGTGATTATGTTGGTAATGCTAGCAGATGGGTATAGAATCAATGCCTCAATTAAGCTATGGCTTTGCAAAAGAGGATACATCCGTGAAGAGATTTCCTCTCACGGAGGGAATGAGCTGGAATGCTTAGAGCGGTGCGTGGAACACGAGCCAGTGGGAATTGGTGAAGTTGGAGTGTTTGAAATCAACTATGAATTTCTTGCCCAGTTGCTCATCTTTAGTGTTACGGCATTTCTTATCACTTTTTAAAGCTCTTGGTTTAATTAATTCTATTGGAGAGGCATTCTATATCGAATCATTAATTTCTAGTTAGGAAGATTGCTAAGGATAAAAATGATAAATATTGTCAGTAATTCATAATATATTATAGTAATAAAGCTACGGGTCCCGGCAACTTGGTGTATACATTTAGTTGGGTTCGTAATTGTGGAAATATGCAAGCGCGTTAGGATATTAGCACACGTAATAGCAAATAAAAAGTCACACTTTGCTTTATATAGTACAACTAACTAGTTAACTTTATTAACGTAAATTTTAATACATCAGTACTTATTTATATTGAACTTATATTGAGCTTTGATGTATGCTGTAATGAAATCGATTTGCTTACTTCACATGCATAATGGATGATAAAATGGTATGAAGACGCATTTTTAGTACTAACATGATGATAATATACAAATGTGATAATTTGTGAATTTTTTGTTAATTGACGATCTAATATTTTAACCAGAATGTAAAAATCGAATTCAAGTGAAATTTCAATGCAAAATACAAAATGGTACGATATTGGGTTTTTAATTTGTTTATTACATAACAACAATAGATAAGGTATATTTACATATTTCTTATTGCAGAACCGCATAATGACTTCTAAATAAGTTTTACTAAATTATCTAAACTTTACTCAAGCTATTACCCAATGATAAATGTTTGTTGCTTAAAATAAAGTTGTCATGAAACTAACAACTTAAATTTAACACTTGTTTCTAGGTACGTTTTAGTGTACAAATGTTGTTACGCAGGTTTGGGGCATAATGAAATCATTAAAAAAGAATGTGCTTAACATTTTTAATCTCACTAATTCTCACTTTTTAAGCGAGCGCTCTACCATCGTAGCTACATCACCATTTCTGATAGCTACATGCAATGCAATCGATCTGAAATATTATATTTGATAAAGTGAAAGGAGGCTCCAGCACATATGAATATTTCATGGATATTGTAGAAACAGTTAAGCCTTTAAAATAACAAGGACATATTCGATATAATTAAAGTGTATTTATAAGGAATAACACAATGATGTATTATGATTTTAGAATTACTTTAGTTGAAGGGATACACTGATCTTCAAACCTCTTGCCTAAAATTATCGGTTCAAACAAACAGTTTTTCGATGTACACTCAAGTTATGTTGAAGTACGATCTCTTACTTGTTCTATATAATTTGTTGCATTTAAAAAATCTAGATGCCTTCTCATAAGCAGCAATTAATACTAAAATATGAATGATTTCATTCGAGAGGACTGCATGTATATTCATATGGAAATAGTATTTAGATCCTAGGGGTAATATGATACCCTTTCGATGTGATGCTGCATCAACTTTCTAAGATAGCTGTAGACTGCTGTGGATGATAAGAAAGTGCTTTTTCGAAACATGCTCCTCCTATGGTCATCTTTCATGAAAGTTAGAAGGAATACAAGAAATTAACAAAAAAAGGATGAAAAGAAAAGTGGCAAAAAATTGTTGAAAAACAAACTTACCATCATAATGATGTAAAAATCCATAAATAAGAGGCTTTTTTACGTTCTTAGATTGAAGGATCAAAGCCAGTAGGTGTATTTACATTTCTTTTTTAATGCCAGTAACATGAGCAGAATGTTCGCACAACCGTAAACGTTTCCAAAGTGGCTCATTCCTTTGATCTCGATTATCAGAAGTGCGAGCTCCAATGTCCTCAACTTCAATTTTAATTGGTATTCCTGAGAGCATACCTTCGCCATTATTGGTATTGATGCCATTCTCATTCTTGATGCTGTTGCTGCTGCTGCCATTCATCAAACTTGTTGGTGATATTTTCAATGAAGCATCTTCCCCATTACTTTTTTGCTGCTGTGGACGCTGTGGTTCTTCAATTCCTTCACCGGAATTCTTTATACCATCGACGAGAAGATCCGACTGCTGTATTTTGCGTAGTTTTGCAAACTCAGCGTTAAGTTGTTTGCGCAAATTTTCATTTTTCAATGTCAACCTATCCATTTCAATTTCCATTAAGTTGATTTTGGACTCCGCAATTTGTTTCGTTACTTCAAGTTTCACCGTTAATTCTTTGATTGTCTGTTTACTTTTCTGTAACTCCGCATCTGCGTCATTAGTTTGCCAGTTACTCATCCTTTGCTGTTGAGCCTTTGCTATTTCAGTGATACAGCGAGTGTATTCTATTGTTTTAGATAACTCTTCAGCAAACTGCTTACGATCAGAAGCAATGGATTTGTTCAGCACTTCTTCGCGTTCCTGTTGAGGTTTGGATGTCTTGAACTTATCCGCTGTCGGAAAACTAGCCCACATAAATTTACCAGGCTTCTCTTTTAACTTGTGAACTTCCTCTTCAATTCTGCTCTTTTCCAATTCCAACTCCTTTACTTTCCTTAGAAACTCCTGGTTTACATTCTTCAATCGTTCGATTTCAGTAATAGAATCCTGAACCTTTTTTTCATATTGGAGGTTTCGGCACTTTGCTGCTTGCAGTTTGTTGATCAGTATTTCAAACGCCTGTTGACGCTGTTGTTCCTCTGAATTCTTTTCCTGTAGAAGCCTTTTCTCATTGTCCTCCAACTCTCTGATTCTACGATGAAGTATTTCATTATGTTCAGTAACGTTCTGTAGCTGTGCAAGAAGGTTGGCATGTTGCTGCATTTCCATCGCTATTAGTTTGTGCTTAATTTTTTTCAACTAATTTTAAAACTTCCACAAAAAATCGCACAACTAACCTTCTAACTGATTTACTAACTGACCAGAAATCAAGCACTTTTATTCATGGAAAACAAAATATGAGTTTCTTCACTTCACACTTCCATTCTTTATGGCATTGAGAATTTATTTTTATCCTGAACCAACACACAGTGTTGGGGTGTTATTTTACAACACAACACAGTAAATTTTTGGAAGGTGTGTTATCCTTCCTGACGTTGAAAAGTACTTGCAGATTGCAAATTTAGAGAGGAGGAAGGAAAGTTTCCAATAATGTTGTCACACAGGAATATGAAGTTGAACTGATGCCGTTGCAATACCAGTCTCATATTTTTATCTCTAGCTTGACTTCTACTTGTCCTTTGTTCAACCTTTTCTACCATCAAGACAAAATCATTAAATGAGGTGGGGAGTCGCAAACCCGACTCTTTGCAATAACGGTAAAACAAGGCAAAGTTGTAAAACCTTTCGTGAAAACCCTCCCCTCAAAAAATTCAATATGTATGGTAATATGTCTTTACCTATTGCTAGATTTGCTTGGTTGGATGTTGGATGTATATGGAATTTTTGCATGTAAAATTCTGTTATAAAACTCCGTGTCGTACTTAATTTTGCATTCATATAGTGGTATTAGAGACAATGAGTAGGTACCACATGAAGCACCATTGATTTGAAGGTTTTTTCCGCTGTGTTTGCAGCGTTTTACAGCTTCGAAAGTTTGCTAGCGTAAAATTACCCTTCTGTAACGCACTCGTAAACTTTTGGTTACGGATGTATAAGCACACTTGGTGCTAAAAATAATAGAATCATATATATCTGTCAGTTTTGAAATATAATCATAAATTCACGTGTATTGCCAATTGCCATATCACCACGTCGTAAAATTTAGTGTTTAGGAATTTTGGTACTATATTGAGTAAGTAGAATTAGTCAGGAGCAATTCATTTAGTCGCATGAGTCAGATGAATAATAAAAAAATCAGCAATAAAGCGACATGAGTTGATGTTTAACCAGATTTAAAAATATTTCATCATATTAAACAATATTTAAGTTGTTATGCCTGGGGTAGCCTGCTACTACTTTAACGCATGAGTAGTTATTCTCCTGGTTGTCCATTTAAGGTAAAGGACTGTACAAAGAGCACTTTAAAAACAAATTGATTTGGACCTTGAAGATATTTAGCAAATATTAATGGTTATATATGGTTATATGCTGAATCACCTGAAGCACATGGCTTGTGCAATGCAATCGAAATCTACAAAAACATATTTTACGTCATACAAAAGAGCAATCCATTTCTCTCTCTTGTAGCAGTCATATTCATTTCAATTAGAAACGGAAAGCGATTGTAAAACTCAGATTAAAAACCCCTGTTGAGAAAAAAAATCCAACAGGGTAAACCCTGAACTGTTTCGCCACGGCTATAAAGCAGTACACCAGGTGCTCGTGATCTCCCGGAAAAACATTACGAAAACTGTAATTTCATCCATGTGCAAACTTAGTAATATTTGTGAAATATTGCGTCATGTGTAAAAATATGTAAGAAATATTTTTAGATTTGAGAAGTATTTTCCTTGTTTTGACCGTTTATTTCCATGTAATCTTTTTGCGCATTTTCCTTGTTAAAATTGCATAATATTAGGAAAGGGAGGATTTCTCTTAAAGATGTGTGACTAGACCAATGAGACTGAGCAAATGTCTGAGACAGAACAAATGAAGGTTCATTAAGGTTTATTTCTCTCCTGCGTTGATCAGTATTAGCAGCCTGTTCTTCGTATTTCTGTCCCATATCTAAAGCGTTGAATGTTAGATTGCATATTGTTTTTCGAATGCATGAATGGATAATAAAATCTTATTCTCACCATATTCAACTTGGTGAAATTTTATGACTTTTGCAGCATGAAAGGGAAGATTAAATATTTGAAGTATGAGTTTGTAATTTGAATTTCGTTGATATAATAGTATGCTAATATCTTCGAATTTCTTCTTGTTAAATCCAGAGGAGCAATAAAAAAATTTAATTGAGAATTCCTTGATTACATTCCTAGAATTACAAGGAAATGTGACGTATAAGTTAAAATTCAGTAAGCGGTTACAAATCTTGACAGTTTGGACCCATGTATTTCTCAACGTAAACAAGGCATGAGAGCAAACTTGAATGATCCATAAATTGTCCGAAATGCGTGACTAATCGTTGGATTTGTGCATGTCAAAAACATCTTGTTAGCGTACAGGTTGTACATGCATGTTTTCAAACGTGAATATTGTTGCTTTTACATGCTCAATATCCCATTCATGGATAGTAATATGACGGGAAGAAATTCTTTGCATTTCTATAACCTTGGACAAGGCGTAGAAATGCTAGAGATAGATTTTCAGCTCGTCCATCCCACACATCCATTAAAACATGAGAAGCTTACAGCAATTTTAACGACGCTGACAAAATCCACATCCATAATCCTTTCGAGTTCGGTGGCCAAAATCCAATGTGACATATGGATCTTTCATGACGTGATAAATGTTAAACTTTATTACAACAACTGAAGGGGGAAAGGGAAAGGATTTTCAACAAAGATTTCAGTATAAACTCTACAACTAATAACGGTTTTTAATTCAACCAAAACCTCTTCACTTGTTACGAGTAAAGAATTTGTGATCACATGAAATAACTAATATTTTATACGTGGTCATTAGCTATATAACAACCTTTAAACATAAAACGTGTGTGGTAGGCACAGATAAACGCGCATTCATAAACCTTGCTATACTGCTTTGCAGCTAGCAATTGAATCTCTGTTGATACACGCTGCCTTAATACTGTAGTGCACAGCCAACCCCAGAATATTTTCCGGTGATGATATCGCATATCTCCCAAGCTCTAAATAAAAATATATTACAAAAATGAAAAGATTTAAAGTATTCGCCGTGGTGGGTCCGGCACATCTGTGTTCATATATTAATGCTCGCCATAAAGTTTTCGCCAAAAGTCATTATACCAATACAAACCAGTCCATTAATAAGTTATTTAAGAAAACGCTAAAGCGGAAAATGATATAAAACCTGACCACTTACTCCTAAATAAAAGAGTAACCATATCTGGATTTTCTCTTGCCATATCCTAATTTCATTTATTTTCATTACAAACTCCAGCAAACACATGCTAAATAGAAGTAATTATGATATTCTGTGAAATAAGTTAGTGCATTTATAAAGATTGTTACACACACCAACGAACGAAAATATTTTCTTGAACGGCGCCAGTGAAACCATGATATTTGAGAGAAATGGCCATTCTCAACTCTTCATTAATCATTCATTCACATTTTTATGGCTCATTAGTCGTAGTTAGCTTGGGTTCCTCTCGGTAGCGGCAAGACGTGTATATCCCTTCTCTATCATCGAACATTCATCACATCATCACATTCGACCTGCATGCCTGTTCTGAACTGAGATTTTAATACCGCTAAAAGAAAAAGAGGAGATTTGGAAAAATAGGCATCCATTAAGCAGTTTCATATTATTATCATCGTCCTCTTTAACTTTTTGGTTGATACAATAATTTGTTTGTTTTACTATGCAGAGTTTCGGCGACGAATTTTATTGCACATGAACCCAAGACCAAGATATCAAGACTACCCTTTCTGTCTTCTGCTTTTTGGATCATGGTAGAAATGTTAGTTAGATGGCTGTGGCTTTTCTGATTTCGTCATCATCGCATTTTGAAACTCATTAAGCAAAATATACCGGATTCATCATTATTTCTTATCCTTCCAGTATCCGCGCGAGCACATAAAACTACATTGTTTGTGACAAACTCGTCATGAAATCTGACGCAGATCATAGGTCAAGATGTAAGTGTCATATTATTGCTTCTGAACCAGAAAGGGAAACTGTGCCTGTTATAAAACTCAGCCTGGACGTTGCACAATCTGGGCTGAGGGATACGGCAAGAATAGGAAATTGTCTTGATGAAATAAACAAAACCATTAAACTTTCTTGTCATGAGAAATTGGATGTGAAATGCCGTCAGCACTCATATCATAATTGCCTTCCATCGCGATCGTCCTGTATTAAAATATACCAAAACCATTCTTTCATATGCACACGTGCACTTTTGTACTATTATCCTAACAAACGACAAGGGGCTGGTGTGCTCATAAAACTTCTCAAGACCTAGAGTAAGAAGTATATAAATTATGTGCTTGCTGACAAACAAAGCTACGCTCACCATTCGGCATTCACCACCACTATCACTGAACTCATTTCATAAAGGGATACTCATGAAAACTTTGCATAAATACTTTGAGAAAAAATAGAGAAGCGGATATTCAGAAGGATACATATAGAGAAAATCTTGATGGATATTCATTTATTCTTCGTTCGCCTACAAAACTTGAATCATTTCAATTCGTCTTTACCGAATACAGAATAGAAATTACAATATTAGATTTTTTGTTTTGATAAAATCAAAGGATAAATAAATGACATAGTGAAATTCCAGCATAAAAAAGCTAATCTCGCAAGTAGTAAAGCGCTAAGAACTTGAGTCGGTCTATATTATGTGGTAAACTAAATTAAATTTCAATCATTATTTGTACTAACAGAAAGCAGATTGTAAGCTATTCAACACACATGCTGTCATTGTATTTGAACTTCACAATGATAGTGAAAATATAATCTAAAAATCATTTATTCTTGAATGAATATAATGGAGGTTCTGACCAAAAAGGCAAACGACAAATCTCAACACTTATTGTTGAATGTATTGAAGGTTATTGAGACTTTATGGAGACGAATTGTCTACCTGATTCCTATACGTATAGTGTCAGATACAATTACGCTTTTTTCTTGCTTCACCTTTCTCCCGTTGTAAATGAGCATAAATACGCAAAGCTTTTTACAAGCCGGTTGCGGTTAGGCTCAAAATCCTTTTAAAAGGTGTTAAAATGAATTATTTCACCTGTCACGATGAAAATTCGTCGATAAAGGGAGCTCAATTTATGACTGAGGTTGCATTAGTAGGTATAGCTGTGCGTATATTCATAACTTGTAGAACCGCGTGTTTTCAGTTGTGGACAGCGTTGCGTAAGCCACGTTCATTCGATACAAGTAGACTTTGAGTGACTCACGACTAAACAAGTCATTTAAAAAGGGTGGAAATTTCTTCGTATAAGTTTTCTCGTAAAGTACAGAAGAGTATTGAAGAAGTTAGTATAAGTCATCCAATAAAAAGAAACTATATATATAAAAGTATATCTTAAGAACCATAGTATTATTTTCTAATTTGATTAACCTACTGATATTTTTCGAGTGATATGTGAAACTAAAACTATATGAGTCATCGTCTTACAAAAGTCGCATGCATACATATGCTCCTCGCTCAGCCATAAAATGTCATAATCATTATTCCCTGAAAAAATAACTGCAATATATTGATACCCTAAATGAGGCGATACCATGAGAATGATTTCTTTTTTCTTTTATAAAGAAGAATATACACATATATAAAAACACAACATAACTACACATACCCTATATGAATTGTAAGTACATACATAATCGAGTATGATAGTATGATTTATGATTGAGCAGGCTGTGTCTACCACTCTTTGGTTCCTTTAGTCTGCTCTCATCGCCAAAGCAAAATGAAATAGAGTCCTCTACTTCACTGCCATGAGTCATCACATGACATGAACACATACACCATATTGTTTTCAAGTTATAGAAACAAGTAAATAGACAAACAGTATATAGCCAAGTACATATTGTATATTATGCTGTTTCTAGTTTACATGAAATACCAAATGCCCCTCCTCTTCCTCTTCCTCACCATAAGATAAGCAACTTATCTGCAATCTTCAATTTCATCCATTCATTCATTCCACCGTTCATAGTCAAGTTCAACTTCGTTGAGTACAGTGCAGTGAACGATTCAGACACAAATTAGAACACCAGAAAAGTGTATTGCAATCTTTAAAACCTAAAGTACCATCCATTTCCGTTGCCAAAGATAAATATAACCAATGCTTGGTGAGCATTGTAAGGAGTTGTAGAAGTAAAATGAGAAGTTACAAAGTAGAATATCGAGTTATTAACTTCAGAAAACAAACTTTCGGAACGTAACAAACAGACGGAATCCCAAATACAATAATTTAACTCAAAATTGCAAAGTTCTTCCAAGATAAAGAAGGAGTCGGGGAGAAACAATAAGAGTTTGTCGCACAAAATTAACAGCTTAGAAAAGACCAATAATCGAGTGCAGAGTCTGATAAACAAAAAGTTGTACAGGAAGTTAATAAATTGGAGAATGAGCTCAAAGTATCACAAATCAGAGGGAATTGGTTGTTCAAGCTGATGAAAAATTACGTCAGGATCTACAAGTGTTGAAATTGAGATGGCTTACTCTGAAAATTCCATGGTAAAAAAGACAGTGAGTGATTTGGAGGACACAACTAAAAATATTGAGGAAAAGTTAAAAACACTTCAGATTGACAATGAAAGCTTGGGTTGTACGATCCAAACTCTAGACAAAGGGCTAGAAACTACCTATTCTAATTGTAGCCAACTCGATGAGCAATGCAAGACTCTGTGGTGGAAAACCTTTACGGAGCAAAAACTGGTGGAGGCGAGGCATCAGGGATACAAACTGGATGTAAAAAGATTGGAGGAAGAATTAAAAGATACAAAACATTCTCACAAAATTGAGATGGACAAGTTGGAAAAGGACGTTAATGAGACAAAATCCAAAAATAACGCGTTAAATTCACAACTGGAAAGTATATCCTCAGAAAACATCGATCTAAAAGAACAACATGAGAGTTCATTAAGAAAAATAAAGAGTTTAGAACGTGAAATATTATGCAAATACGAGGAAGTGAAAAGCTTGGAAGTTAGGGTTCATAATCTTACGGTTGAAAGACCTCAAGAATGCCTTCAAATACCGATGTGTGACGAGGTTCCGAATGGAAATTCGGGTAAAAACGATAATAAATTAGAAGATGAGAATCGAACTCTCAAAGAGAAAATTGGGATTGTTCAGTCTGAAAAGACAGAGTTGCTGGAAAAGGTGAAAAATTTAGAGTACTTGAATAAAAATGCAGAGAAAAAGTTGAAGAAACTGGAGAACGAAAAAGAACTTCTTATCATAGATAAGCAAAATGATGTAGGGAAGCTCACAGAAGAATTACAGGAAACTGAAGCACGACGCAGAAACTTGGAGGATCTCGTTGATGACCTTAACAATTCACTACGTAAACTTACAGAGACCTCATAGACGAAACCTATCTACATGCATTTGGTCGGTACTTATACAAGACAGCCGGTTGTTCGTTACAAACTTGAGACACACTAGG
>JAANSM010003295.1:0-13175 GCA_036850725.1 Orchesella villosa | reverse complement strand
ATATGAATGGGAAAAAATGGAAAGTGTTTTTTATACCTCTACTTATCTCTATCTCTTATATATCCCATACTTGGAGAGAATGAATATTATGGACACTCTTTCCTACTTGAGATGTGGTTTCCTAGCTTGGCTTTGGCTACTTGTTCTTAGGATCTCTTTGGGTTTGGGCATTAGAAGTTGAAAAAAAGGTTGTATCCTATCTTACGAGCGACCGTTTGAATGAATGGATGCAATCAATTGCCCTATTGTATAGGATGATTTTCGTACCCAATCCATTTCCATTCTTCCTTTCAACTTGAAAAAAAACGCATGCTTAGAGCAAACTTTATATATACCTTTCCTTTTGCTACTGTGCTGTCGTGATGTGATGATTTTTTTTCTTTTGGTTGTGAAAAAGTGAAAGAACGTGTGGCTACTGGAACCAGTTAGTTTAGTGCGATCAGATAATAAAAAGGTAGTTGTGACTTGCCATATTATTATTATTACAAGCTACTGCACAGGTTTAAATGATGATGATGGTGGTGGCAAAAAACGGACACCATTTTAACCTTCTTATATAGATTGTATATGTACCACAAATATATGAATCAACAACAAGCCTTGTGGCCACTTTTTTACGCTGGCCGTTCACCAAAATAAAAAATAGGTTGGTTTTGCTTTTCTCTGAATGCACACTTGAATGTCTTTTTATTATAATTTTTTATTTGCCCATTCACACCGAATGTTTCACTTTTAAGGGCCGGAGAAGTCAAAATATAACCCATTTTTATGGCGGTTCTTTTTTTCTTTCTTTCTCAACTCCGCGTGATGATGGTTAATACAATTACATGTTTCGGTATACTATCCTAGTGCATCATAATAATTGCATAGATTTGAGGAATGAGGATATAAAAGTGGTTTGCGATAAAATCGGAGAAAAACTTGGATTTTTGAGCAAATACTACACATTCATTTCAAGATGAAATAAAACCTATAAAATTGTAACCGGTTCACTTTTATTTATGATAACTTAAAGGGGTTACTAGTTATCTCAACTGAAGCAGTGAGCTTCTACTGGAAAAGTCAAACGTTAAAATGTGAACGGTAATTGTTCAACAAGTATAAAAATTTTGTGCAAGCGTGTAACATGTGGATCTTAATCCGAAAGGGTGGAAAACACGTAAAATTAGCTAACTAGAAGAAAAATAATACGGCGTGTGATTTTACTTTTTCACCAAGTACATCCACATAACATCATCTATGTAAACTAGCATTGCACTGGATTTCTTGAGTGGAGCAAGCAAGTGGCTTTTAATTTTTTCCCTAAACATCTAAAGAAGACACAGCTGCAGTGGACGCATTGAAGCGTTACCCTGTTGAAGCATGAAAGAACAGGGCAGTAAGCACAGGTTGCACATAAAATTATAACCATATATATATATATATTTACATGGAAAAAAGAAGGGCAACCGTAGACAAGCAAGTATAAGGATTTGATGCCATGTGATAATATATTACACCATTGGTAAGCGTTTTACGTAATACTTTTCGATGTAATAAGTGTGCATGATGATGATGAGTACGATGTGATGATGATGAGTGGAGTGAGGTAGAACTAGATCCCCTTTTGAAAAGCACATTTATCTACATTAGGTACATTATATAAGAGATGCATACAAACTTGTGTTCTGTAATACGAATAGATTTTTTCCCAAATTCGATTGTTTGAACTCAGTTGAGTGTGACTGATTGCTTTCCGTTTCCTTAGATTATTCCCAATTCCTTTATGTACTCTCAATTCTTTTTTTTACAAACTTGCCTTCCCTCTCACTCCATACCGTATTCTTCTCCATTCCATCTTGCACTTGAACTCAAAGACAAGCAATGAATGTATATAAGTAGGTAGTCAGTCAACCAGCTACTACTACCACGACCATCATCAGCATATCATTCTCTCTCTCTCTCTTAAAGTCAAATGGCAATTGAACGGGAAAAGAATGGGAAAAGATAGGAACGAAAGGAGAAGGAACATTATTTACTTGCACCAATCTAAACCAACGTTTCGTTGCTACATGTGGGAATCGAACCATGACGAAGAAGAGTAAAAGGAGTCGTATTTGGAAAAAAAATCATACGTTTTACATAAGAAAAAAAGTACACCATTGATTATCCATACCCATAAACATACTAATGTATACTATATCAACATAATAATAATATGTATGTGAGCATACTTCAAGTCAAGCCAAGTTGGAAAAGAAATAAAAAATCTGTCAGAAAATTGTACACACGCGGATTTACTATACCAATAGGTAATACCCGCTGACTTATTTACTTGGCTTAATTATCTGTGTGTAGCTAAATAAAAGTAAAGAATATTTGTTTGGAACCGAGTTTCTGCGCAATTTACCTCATCACAAACAACAAAACCAGTATATAGATTGTCATCATCATGGGAGTGAATATCAAATAAAAATATAAGGAGATACATGAATTGATATATTTATAAAATATAATAAGAAAACGAATGAAATGTAATTTTTTTCTATAAAAAATTGATGATGTAATACTTTTTGTACAGATAGTAAAATTATAAAATATATCTGTATTCTCTAGTTCTTGATAATGGGATATTGGTTTACACACAGTGGACTGTGTCTGGGTTATTCCAGTTCCACTTGATGCCCAAGAATGCTGAGCTGAATGTTTGTTCGAAATATAGTTGATTTACTTTAATAAAAGGAGAGCAGATACAGAGAAGGAAAATGAAGCGAGCCACAAGCCACTCACTGGGAAATGGGAATAATACTTAGAATTAGTGTTCAGGTTTTAAGCATTGTACTTTTTCGCTTACTAGTCAGTTTAGTGAGAGGTAACGTTCAATTGATTGAGATTCATATTGTAGATTATCTTTATTGTGGATAATACCATGTTAACCTTCACCTTAACTGCTTTAGGTTCCTTCATGTGTGACATGGATGAGAAAATAGCTTATGATTTTTGTAGAGTCAGTCAGATATATATTAATTGCTTGTTACTGCAACATTTTCCCCGATTTTTATTCGCTTCAATGCATAACAACCGGTGTTAGCAACCATTGGTCATTGATATGTTTGCTATTTCTTACACCAATGCTTTAATTATATGATAAGATATAAAATGATAACATTCATTAGACCAGTTAAAGGTAAGAATAACCAAGATTTTCATTTGATTAAGAAATAAATTAGCTTCTGGAACGAAATCAAAACAACCCCATAACACAATCATAATTTCTTTAACGGATTGATAAATGTTCGAATCTTCGAAAAGTAACAACCTCTCATTAATATTTTACATTTTTCTTAATCACAACCTACGTCCATGAATATATTCAAGAGGTTATTGGTTGAGCTAAGCCCATATTGCACACTCTCATCAGAAAGATCATGGTTTTTCATGCAATTAATCACACAAGCACGTTCCAAGGTTGGAGGTCAGAAAAAGTGAGGAGTCAAAGACACAATTTATTATGGGCGATGAGTTGTACTTGGTGATATGATAGTAAATAATATATATCCTTTTTAACAATGGGAGTGTTATCATCTCCTCAACTGCAATATTGATATAGGTTTCGGTCTCCGATTTATTTTTTCAAAAGGTGTCTTTTCATTCATTTTTTTAAATGAAGTTTTAAAAGTGCAAACAGAACATATATCAGTTGTAAAATTCTCTCCTTTTCGGCTCTCCATGAAGGAGTAGTGATTCCAAATCAGGAATTTTAGTCACGTGCCAAACACTCAAATCAAGATCGAGTGGAATGGTGTTGGTAGAAAAGAGCTACAAGGCATGTAGGAGGGACCGTGGTTGAAATGGGAGATTGTGGTGATGATCTTGATGGTGTTTTGTTCACAATCTAAGCTCTCTAGTGGTGATGATGGCAAGGAAAGAAAGGAAATTTTGACACTGAAGGTAACAACAAAGCTTCACACTTACAATTTACATCTCTCTCTCTCTTTCCAACTCAATACACATAACATAAGATCCTTTTAATTGTTCATTATCGTCATCAACTTATTTTGTATTTTGTTGCTAATTTGTTTGTCAAGCGTGTGTGTGTACATGTCATTCAGTGTGAAAAATCTTAGCGTTTCCTTGTTCATCATATAATTTCACAGTTTGAATGGGCTCTTTACCTCATTGACTGTACTTTGGTGGAGGGACGATGAGGCTGATGCTAATATTGATGATGATATTATATGCCTATATACATAGTATGCTATTGTTCCACTCACTCTTCACACACCGTCTCGAACGCCAACTCAAGATGTGAATGTGTGCTTGTAGAATGTATATATATGGTTAAAATGGCTCATCTCAACTGTTGTTGAGAACCGTTAAAGAGATCTAATAAATAATACGCCATCAAAATGGTAATATGATATTCGTATAAACTCTTGCAATAAGTGTCACTTTTCATTGTTAGAATAACAG
Organism: Orchesella villosa; assembly: GCA_036850725.1. NCBI lineage: Eukaryota > Metazoa > Arthropoda > Collembola > Entomobryomorpha > Orchesellidae > Orchesella > Orchesella villosa. The sequence continues at coordinate 8,723 of JAANSM010003295.1, read as the reverse complement.
TAAAAGGAATGTCACTTCAAATTCCTTTACATCATTCATGCATGAATCTTAATACGTGCAAGCAAGGCAACAACTTGAACAACTCTACAAAATGTTAATGTCCCTCGTATCGTATCTGTCTTCAATGCAAACATGATGCTGCTGCCATGCTATGCCATGGCACACACCTTATACATATGTATATATATATATATTTGGGTGCTATATGATAAGACACACAGCAGTAAGCCACACCATATACTTACTCCAAACCTCATAATAAATCTACAAGTTTGCGTAATTTTCCGTAGGCAAAGAACATTCATTATTATTGTTTTAAACTTACAGATTTGGGGAAATATGGGAATGAAATATGCCTCTAATTCAAAATGGGCTTTGGGTAAAAAAGATAGACATGCTAATCATTATCATGACTACCAACACTCGAGGATGATACGATACAGACGTTCAACTCAAATCAGAAAAATGAGATGAGATGAGACAGAAGCTTGGTGATAATGATGATGATGGCATGGTGATACAAGTTCATTTTTTTTGTGTCAAAGTGACTGCATACCTCCATGAACGATACGATACTCACACACACATTGTGTATTGAATGTAATAGTGGTAGCAACAATGTGCCACACACACACACTCATACATATAGGATAAATGATGAAGAGACATTCAAGTCAAAGAGTGTGAGTGAGTGAATAAGACAGAAGAGCGAATAACAACGCAGATTTGTGTTTTCTATCAATAAAGAGGCAACAGCAGAAAATTGAAATGCCATGTTCTAAAGGATTGGATCGGATTGGATTGAAACACGTTTGGTGTTGGTTTAGTTGAGCGAAGGCAGGTATCACTGAAACAGATTATGAATTTACGCCCGCCCTTCCCTTGTCTCTCTCTCTCCAAAGATGATCACATCAGAGAAGATGAAGATTTGGTGTTTGCAAAATGTATATAGGAATATTATTGCGATCATGATACCTACTTATACTCCCGTACAGATTTTCTCTCTTTGCCCATGACAATGGCCTGTAATGATGATGATGGTTGTGATAGCAATGATGAGGACAACGACAAGAAGAGGACGACGATAGAGGGATGATGATGATAATGATGCTGATGATGTCGAGTGGCAAAGCAAGCAGCTCGTCATACCAGTTATTCTGGTCTCCCACAATCATCCTATTCATTTTGTAGATTACACACACATTACGTGAACATTACATGATTACAAACAGGCGCCACAACAACAAATAGTCGCTAAAAATCTGAAGACGTGCAAATTGCAATGACCGTATGCCATATAACAACTATAGCTTAGCGTAATCACATCCACCAATAAATCCGGCTTGCTTCTCCTTCTAATATATAAACTCCTTTTCTAGACTTATTTATTTTTTTGCTTCCTTAACTCAATGTTTGACGCTATCTATTACAAGTTAAATGAAGAATAAGCCACCAGTCATACAAAACAATGTGTGTTTTTCATTACTATCCTATTCTTATCAGGAGTAACATCACATATCACATCAACAATTTCCCTTCTCTCCCAACCACTTTTGATCAAAAGAGTATTTAATGCAATGCAGCCTTCTTCCCAGCCCATGTATCAAAGTCGATGTCAACAATAATCATTTATTGCTTCCAGTCCAGTATATATTGCTTTCTAATTGTGGTATGCAAAAGCTAACGAGAAATTTTTGTCTTATGGCAAAGTTCTCTACGTGTTTGGTTGGATGCCATGCCAAATGCCAGTATTATTTCATCATTCATGGTTTTGGACACCCGTATGATATGACAACACCGATATAAGTATATCTTCATCCATTATATAAGGTTGGTAGATATAAAGAGAAAATTAAAACATCTTAAAAAGGGGTTGCCAAAAAATCGACAACTTGTTCGCATCTTCCTCACAGGTGACACATAATATATTTATCAATCCTTCTTCTAACTTGTTTCAAGAAAGGAGCCATAGATCACCCTCGTAACAAGGGCACAGCCAGAGCCACCAAGTTTTTTTTCGTGTGGGGATAGAGTTCTTCCAGTGGAGAGCAAAAGTTCGGTGTGTGTCTACCTCGACATCACCGTCAAAGATGTATGTAGGAGAGGAGAAAAAGTGTAGGAACGAGAGAAATACCAACTACCCCAGCAAGTAATCTAGGGAAAGGGTGTTGTATGAATGAGATGACAAGAAAGATTGTTTTAAAAGATACTGATGTTGTCTAATGTCTTAGTCTGATTGATGTGGAGAGTCAAGTAAGAAAGGAAAAAATTAAATAAAGCCCATATGTATCAGTCCATGGAGAAAAGACGTTTTTTTCTTGTAAGTAACATGTTGTAGTACTTGTTTTTGCAGCAAATAACTTTCTTATGCACAACGAAAAACACCTTCGTGCAGTTTTTACTACCTTATTGGAAGAGAGCGAAATAGAAGCTGATGATGCCTGAAACAAAATAAACCTTACCAACAGGATGTATAGAAACTTGGAACTGTGTTCTATGACCTATACGACCTATAGGATGTACTTCATCGTACAGATTCAATAAGCTTAAGCCCATACCAAAAAAGATGTATCAAAATTTTGACGGGTTAGGGGACTTTATTGTGCCCTAAGACACACAGACACCTTAACCATTTCTACTAACGTGCTTTTCCAAGCTCCGCACGCCTAAGTCAACAATCATTAAAAATCATTCCCGTGTTTTTAGACAGTTTGCATGCGTCATTTAAATAATTAGAAATAGTATCATCTATACTTGTAGCAGAGTCCCAACTCAACGAATTCATACTGGAAACCATGAAGTTATTTCAATGCATATTAACAATTAGTATGACAGAAAAGCATGCCCATCTTGCGTGGTGGATTTTGCTTGTGATTTGAGCATCTCTAATGTTTCGAAAAAATCAGCAAAACCTTTTTATTGTCATGTAATGCATTAGGCAAACACTGTCTTCCCACCATTCCACCTACGCTAATACGTTATTATCATCTTATTAAGCGTTGCCTCTCGCTTTGGATATAGTATTATCCTTAAGCAGGATTTTTGTGCTCATACATCCACTATCATGCGCAGGTTACAGAAAGCTTCAAAATTTAAACAAAAAAATTTCACTCCGTGCACGAGTAAACAGACAGCCCCTTTCATTCCCGAAAAAAGAGTTGAACTAATGTAATAGTGTAATGTAATCTGTCAATAGCAACTGGTTGACTTGCTCGGTTGAGTGAGTGAGAAGATTTTTGACTACTTTATTCTACTTTAAGGTCTAGCAAGTTTACACTTGAGTGCGTTTTGGATACGACACCAGAAAAATTAATAGACGATGGGCTGCTGCTGCATTTTCCTCTGTTTTTGTTACACATGGATTTCCACAGTACTTAAGCTCCTGCTCAAGGTGCTCCCCACTGATGACTGATGCTGATGATGGGAATGATAGAGAGTATGTGCAACAGGATGTGCATGAGTAGCGCGGTGTGGTGGTTTGCCGTCTGTCCGTTTCTTAATTTTTTTTTGTGTTCCTCTCAATATTTCATTTCATTCCCTATATAATATTTTCTTCACTACTTATTTATTAGTACCTAACACTATTAGGTGAAGCTTGAGGAAATTACATGAAATGGATTTGTGAATTTTTCCAACAGTTTTTTATGACGTTTTGCATGGGTTCCGATGCATCTAATCAAATTTGATACGTTTAGCTGTCATGCTTACATGAACATCAAGTCAAGAAAGACAGGAAGAGGGGGATGGAATTCGGATGATAATGATGATGGTGATCATCATCATCGTCAGCTTTGTTTATTACGATTTGCTTTACCGTCTCCGTTTTTATTTAGGATTCCAATACATTGTAAGTACGTAAGGTGCTCCAGAGGTAAGTATTTTGTAACGACAATAATATATATAAAAGTCCTTGTAACTTTCTTACATGCACACACATCATTTTATTGCAGATAATACATTATAATATGTTTCTGCTACACTGCCGAAGGTGCAAAAAGGTCGTAGAAAATATGTATTATTGTGGGCATATTCCCTCACCTATCATTATTATTACTTGGAGATCACACGTTATGCAAGGCTCAATTTAACTTGGGTGTATTGCATTTGTCCTGAATGACTTTTGCTTTTTATGAAAAACTCATCAACGCATGCAATCCCTCATTTCACTATCCAATAAAACTGGAACTTATTTTATCAAATTTCATTGGAAAACTTCCAAATAGGTCTCACATTATGTATTATTGTATGGGTATGTATGGTGTAGTATAGAAAATGAACTTATGGAATTTCACCCTACGACCTTAGTTGCTTACATAAACCAGCTTTCTCAAAGTTCCAATCTGTATTCTGTAGCGGATAAAATAAACTAGTTTTTGATGTTTTCCTAGTATCTTATACATCGTACATCGACGTAGAAATACCCCTGCTCACCTTATTCATCATCATCATCACGTCATCCGTCACGGCCNGCTCACCTTATTCATCATCATCATCACGTCATCCGTCACGGCCTGCTTGCCCTGCTCTCACCCCTTTATTGATCGGAAATGCTAGTTATTGATGACTTCTCGCGGCATATGGTCAATAGAAAAGTGAGCAATCAAAAAGGAGCGGAGCGAACGGATGAGGATTTGGAGGAAATTCATTACCTTCTGAGAATAACAATAATTGTGAACAATTAAGCCCGTATATATTGGTCACTTTTTCAATGCATGGAATAAAAGTCCAAATGCATGCTCTTCATAAACATTCAGTTGTACAAAGGAAACGCCTCGGATATGTACGTATTTGAGTTATTAAGTGCACATGGGAAACCTTCTGCAAATAAAGCTAAAGTATAAAAACCAAACCAGTTCGAAATACAGGATAAACATTGATCGGTGGGATTACTTGACTGGTAATGAGATGATAGATTTGAATGGCTAATTATATGATTGCCTATTACATGCCAATGCCGGATGTCACCCAGACATACGCTGCAAAAAATATTTTTTGTAGCCTTGCCACGGAGTCGCCTTAAACTTACGCTTAGTTTTTAACAGTGGTATTTAAATCTATACTTTCTCCACTTTGTTGAACGATCAGATTGTTAAGTTCCCTTTTTAAACAAAAAATTTACACACTTTTTCAGAAAAAATGAGTAACAATCTTGTACACCTGATCTAGAGTCAAGAAGGTACACATTTTTCAATGCCTAAGCATCTTCTTAATATATATTATTTACATATGCTTATGGGTATGATCAGATGGGAGATAGAGATGAGAGAGAGGACTCATCGTCGGTGATGAAGATGGATAATTTGATATTCACAATAGAGAAGCAAAAGAAAATTTACGCTCCTATGCATGAGCTAAATGTTTTTGCGTTCCGCTTAATGGACATAATAAATTTTCCCTCAAGTCGACAACAAGAGAAGAGCTTCTTCTCTTCTTCTTTTTTATAGAAAAAGGAGCCACTACTACTAGTGCTCTCGTAGTTGGTAGTGGGCACTGCTTATGCACACGCAATGAAGTCTTTAATGTATTATTATTATCATAGAAAATAGTACTTATATCATCATTCCTTCGATGAAGAAGCACACAAGCAGAAAGGATATGACCGAATATATATTGCCGACTCAGGTATGAACTGAACTACAATATGAGTGAATAAGGAGAGCAGTTGTCGGATAAAGTAATCATTTTATCATCATAATCATCATCATCATCATCATCACGGTCATCATCAGTATACATGCCATGTATATAGGTGATATTAACACACATCATGTAAGGTGTGTATTATGCATAATATATTGCTCAAAAAGTAATAGCATTTTGTGGAATACTCCTTCCCATCTTTATAAATATTTTATGAGAGTGCCTGACTCCAGTCCAGGTGAGTTCATGAGTTTTCATATTCATGTCAAGTATTAGCAATAATTTCTCAGGCTGAAAAATTGCATTGAATATATCTATATATACATTTTATATAAGAATATATTATTTATATATTGTAAAAAAGTTTGTACTTTGCAACATTGTTCACTCAACTATGCAAAGAAAGAGGGGAAAAGTGCACAGCGAAAAAATGATTTACGGGAAGACTGTCCGTTTAAAAATTGAGTGGTAGTGTGTGATGTAGTGATCATAATCAAGACAAGAAGAAGCCCATTTGAATCATGAAGAAGATGATGATGATGATAATAATGCTTCTGCTGCTCACGGTAATCGAACAATTTTTGCTCAGGAAATATTAAGAATGAAGTAAAAAAATAGGGACATATAAAATATAAACTGTGATGAGAGAGAGAGAGAGAGAGAGAGAAAAAAAATGCACATTTATTATAGTTTATCCATAAAATCCGTCCATCCGTTTTGAGCCATCCCTTCTCATAAACTCATAATATTATCACCCTTTTTTCAGTAAGAAAAGAGAGAATGCATGCATTCATTTCATCCCAACCAAGTAATAGTCTTGTGTGTTGTTCTGATGAGTAGGCGTTCACACTACGGGATGCTTTCAAAAAAAATCACAAAGCTCACACATCGCATAATCATAATCGCTTAGCACATTTTGTTGCAACCTATAGCTAATGTATTGAATACGTAAAAGAGTATAGAGTTATTAGGGCCAGCAAAAGTTGAGCTGTTTGTAACAAAATGTTGAATAATATATATACTTCATGTTAAACACCTTAGCTACATAAAAGAGATTGGCAAAACATACTTAAGCTACAAGTGAGCACACGATATGAATCTATTAGAGAATCAGTTAGCAATGCTATATGCTAGTGTGGTGGTAGCAGTAGCCCAAAGAGTAAGACAAGAACTGTGTGCATATTTATAAAATAAGATTATTGTTAAACATTTGCATGCCATGCAAGAAGCTACCAACAAAATCTGTATCGTATGTGATCTGCTACGCTGCTATACATTGTGATTTATGTCCCTTACAGAGTCGTAGTCACCAACCACACCATCCGTACCACAACGAAATTCTATATGTCTACCAAAAAATGAGAAAGATCAAAATAGAATAATAATGTTAAGAAAATGATGATGGTAATGATAATGTGATGAGCGCAAAAACCACTTTGGATTGTGTATATAATGTGTATATATTTTTTCTTGTATTTTTATAGAGTAATACAACGTTGAATTGTTGCATTGAGTTTTTGGTGATAGGCTCATTATATCAAATAATGGTGTAATCTTGATGTAAGGACAAATACTTTGTGAACAATCAAGTCAAACTCTGTCAGAGTTGGAGAGAGAAAGAGAGAGAGACGTTGCTGCGTTTGTCTCTCTCACCTTGTCTTCCACAAAATTGGAGTTTTAACGAATATCCCTTTATCCCTACACACACGTTTTCTGCTTCCATTTTACTAATATTGTTATTATTATATAATATGCAGGTTTGGCGATTGTATAAACGATGAACGAAGGAAAAGAATAAACAAGAGGAGTAAAAGCATGATCAAGGAGAAGAAGAAAAAGGGGATATGCTGAACAATCATGCTATTTTTCGTGCAGGCAACCTATTACCAACTTTCCGTTACAAACTTTTGAAGCGTACACCTCGGAAGTGATGCATTTATTGGCCAAAAACCTTGAGTCGCCTTTTTCTCTCTCCTCGTCTTCTTTAACCTCTCCTTCTCAGCTTGTAATGGGACTCTGCTTATTTACACCCTTGTATCATCACTCCAAATTTCATCTAATATATCACAGTTCAGTCTGTGGTTTTATGAACTCATATAACCCGCATGGATAGCTTTTTCTTTTATGTCCCATCTGAAACTGATCAGGGACACAATGACTTATATGTAATGCGTGTATGTGTGTACTTGTTTGTCCTTTATATTAAGTAACAATGCTTTGTGTCCGAGGAAAAATGTAAGGAAAAATATTGCATGACCAACAAATCTTTTTCTAAAAGCCTCCTGTTTGTCACTGGGTAATGGATAATGATGAAATGGTGCTGACCAATCTATTGCTGGAAGAAAATTGGTTGGCAACACAACCGATCTAATAAAACACTGGAATGAAAAGAGTTTCATCTGAATTTATAATCCTTACATGTTCTTCAATGGAAAATGCATCTTTCTTTTCATCACGTAACAAAAAGGTGTTATACTCAGGGCAGGTTTGTGAGAGATGCTATAAAATAGACTGGTTTTAATGCAAGCCAGTGGTGCAACGTGAGCGAATGCAGAAAAGTTCATGAGAACATGTTTATTTATCCACTTGAGAAGTCTGGCATCTTGGACTAATGCATGTAATCTGTTTGAGCAAGACGCGCGTGTATGAGCACGACATAATATAGTATAGAGAAGCGTTTGCTGTTATTATTACTTATTTTTATCAGTATTGCGGTCTTTCTCCTTGCATTTTGCTGGCACCTCTTATCTCGCCATTTATTTATTGCTCAACATTCAATTTTCTTTCCCTTTCCCTTTGCGAGTAGTAAATTTTTCGCTGCATTGAGCTCGACCATAAGTATGTATACAGATATATAAGTACACATATCTTCATATCTCCAAGAAAGATTCTCTCGGGGGGAGCGAAAGGCAAGGTGGTCAGCCATCCTGTGATTGTGATGTTGCCATCTTCTTTGTGTATGATAGAGGATGCGATGCTAGTTTGCTCTTAATTTTTTACGAGATTGAGTAATAAACTTGCTATTATTATTTACTCTCTGCTGCTAACCAACCAACACTCACTCCCACCCGTTATGATAAGAG
>JAANSM010003294.1:0-13177 GCA_036850725.1 Orchesella villosa | reverse complement strand
CACACACGAGTTTGAGAGACACAGCCACTTGACCACAGTTCTGTGAATAAGGGATCGTCATTTGCATTTCTGATAACAGTCTTGAAAATCCTAATTTATATTGTTAGAACATGCAGACTCCTACCACCTACAGTCTTTGCTCAACCAGAGGGTATGGAACCGCTTGACTTACAAAGGAATCACTAGAAGATTTTATTTGATCACGTCGTCATGGGCAGGCATTAGTCTACCCGATAACAAGTGAAATTATGATTCAATAGCTTGTATTGGGGACACTTTTATGTCCAGATTTCCCCTCTATTTAGACTAGATGTTATCCCATCTCTCTGATTTCAATCGGATGCTAAGGTTCAATTAGAGTAGGTACTTTATCGTATAATATGCGTTTTAAAATAGGGGAGAATCTAAGGAAAAATCTTTTGTAATTTTTGCTGTGTAATATTCTTACATTACATAAATAAAAGGAATACAAGTATGCCTACCGTAGTTGATGTAATAATATTATTATTTTAATACACATAATTCATACAAACGTAATAGTAAAAATATATATTAGATTTCGAATAAAAATTATTCAACAAACAGAAACAAACAAAGCCACCATTCTCCCATTCAGTTAAACGCATGCAAACTGCATCTTCTTTATCAGTTTTGACATCTCTCCTATGAATATTTTCCAATGTTTTCCCAACCGTTTGCGGTACCAGAAAATGGACACACGTTGCCCCCAACGCGGAGAACGCTAGGGTCTGTATTGGATGGGTGGCTTGGACCTGAGCTAAATTAATTTTCTGGATGGATTCCTTTCATTCTTTTTCTTGGTTATAATGCAGCCAACTCAGGAGGCCCATTTGTGTTATCATTTACTGTGTCTAGCGAGGTCGTTCCGACGAGCATTAGAGGTAGATATTTCGAGCTCAAAAAATGTTATCATGTTTAACTTTAAAATTTTAAAATACCTTGATCTTGATTTTACCTCGTTTTGTTTAGGATTTGTATATCCACACTTTTGGGCTTTATGGCTTCCTTCATTTTAGCTAGGTATTATGACGACATGAATAAAAATTTGGGGTTAGGCCCGACGTTTTGGGTGTTTGCTGCATTCTCCGTGTCCATTTTCTGGTACTGAAAACGGTTGGGAAAACATTGGAAAATATTCATAGGACAGATGTCAAAACCGATAAAGAAGATGCAGTTCAAATGTGTCTAATTGAATGGGATACTGGGTCCTTTGTTTGTTTCTGTTTGTTGAATAATTTTTTTTCGAAATCTAATATATATTATTACTATGTGTATTAAAATAATAATATTATTACATCAACATGTAGGCATACTTGTAATCCTTTTACTTGGGTAATGTTAGAATATTACACAGCAAAAATTACAAATGATTTTTCCTTAAATTCTCCCCTGTTATAAAACGCGTATTATATGATAAGGTACCTACTCTGATTGTACCTAAGCATCCGATTGAAATTGCTGCATGGAAAGAGAAGGAAAATGACAACTAATGACCACAAAAAAATCACACGAGCGTTATTAAGTACCTGAAGTTGTTCCACCTTTACATGGGCTTGTTTAAACCGCAAAAAATTGGGCATTTCCGGATTTCAAATGGAAACATTTATTTTTGGAAGGTATTTTCCCATGGGTTGTGCTTGTACCTGAATATGACCAAGAAATTTTCAAACAAGAAAAGAAAGCATTTCCCGTGAATATTAAATGAGAATCACATTGCTGTATAATTACTATGACGTTTTTAGTTTATTTTTATGATAGTCCGTAAATGCCTAAATATATTTCGAAATAAGTAAGAAAAAAATGCATTTTAACATAGATGATTTCTTCATTTCTCAGTGCAATATTACAAATTGGGAGAAGGAAACAACGCTTCTTTACTCTATAACAATACTATCAAACATGATGGCACGGTACCAATGCTTTACTCCTCATAGCAATGCTATTTTTAGGTATTTATGAAATATATGTGTAATTACTATAAAAATATATTACTACGTCATTCCAGGCATTCGGAATATTCACGCATTGTACAGTCCCCAAGCTTAAACTTCCACACAAAAATCAGCCTTTACTCGCATATCATCTTTCAAGTTTACGAATTAATTTCAGAACCTACCTAGTTTGAGTTTTCGTAATAATATATCTTCCATTTCCTTTCCCACATTCAAACATTAATTTGTAGTGCCTTCTTCTTAATTCCTCATCACTGCAATCAAATTCTTGTATAATATGCGTTTCCAATCGATTTTGTCCATAATTTACAGGAATTTTGAAATAAAAGCATATCATCCATTTCATTTTGTTTGAGTTAAAAAAATATCGTGTGTCACGTCGTTTGTTTTTAAAGATTTTTCGTTTTCTTTATCTGCTTTTGCTTAATTTCAGTTAGTATTAGCGTTATAAATTTTCCTGATTTTGCTCCAGTTCGATTCAGAACGATGAGATATTAAGATGATGTCATCAGTGAAAACTCATCAGTCAATAAGGATAATCAAAAAACCTTTATTTTTTTACTTTGTACCTTGCATAAAATCAATGGGATTTTCCACTATAGTTTTTCCTACAAATTTCAATGCCACATGGGCAATTTAGTACAAAAATAGCCACTACAAGTCTTGTTAAGCTAGTTGATACCGATGTCCCAGAAGTACACCTTCTATTCCTATTTTCTCCAATCATTCAATATTCTTTTAATTCCAATTCAATTAATACTTCATCTCCTAAAATATCTCAAACAGAATTAGATCCCACACTCAAAATTTACATTCAGTAATCCCCGTCGTCCACAATATTTGGCGTGCGGTATCCTTTGCTTAGGTGGAATCCTGGGTGGTACTGTCACCGGCTGGTCTTCCACTTCCATTTCTTCCTTCGCGAAAAGCAACCATTTCAAATTATCCCCAAGTGATTTGTCTTGGATCATTCCGATAGTCAACTTAGGCACGGCATTAAGTGCTCCAACGAATGGTTACATGATAACAAAATTTGGCAGAAAGAGCACTCTCCTCAATTCCGTCATTCCATTCGCAATTGGGTGGGCGGCACTTGCATTCCCGACAAAAGTTTGGATGCTCTACGCCGGAAGATTTTTAACAGGTTTAGCAGACGGCTCAGTATTAATAACGGCGTCAATTTATCTCTGTAAAATAGCCGAGCCAGATTTAAGAGGGAGGTTAAATGTCGTTTGGTTTCTGACAATAAGGCTAGGAATCCTTTCCGTTAACGGCGTTGGCTCACTTCTCCCTTATCACCTACTCTCAGCCATTTCTTTTACTCTCTCAGTGGCTTTCGGAGTGAGTATTTTGTTCCTTCCGGAGAGTCCACGATGGCTTATGACGAAGTGGCAAGAGCAAGAAGCTACCTACTCCTTTTGTTGTTTAAGAAACTGTGAGAAATCTTCACCGAGTCCGCCTATCTTACTTGAAATTCAAGAGGTAACAATATTACCTTAATCCTAGCTTTGTACCTAAAACTTGTTAATATTTTTGCTTGATTCCTTTGTTACATTGTAGATTAAGGACGCCTTAGTCGGAGCCGAAAATGATGGAAAGGCGTTCAAAATCTCAACTTATTTCAGCGCTACTGTTCTTAAAGCTATGCTGATTACCTGCATACTCCTGATATATAGGGAAGCATCTGGGGGCAACGTTTTAGGCTATTATGTTGTTCAAATATTTGAGAAAACTGGTTTAGCATTACACCCACATTTATCAGGTAATTTCCAACGATTCCAAGCCTTATCATCACAAACCTAACGACACTCAACCTCCCCTTCAGGTCTGGCTCGGCTATTTCACAGAAATAAATTCACGCCGTTATCATAACTTAGCCGTCTGCAAGACTGTTAAAAATCTTCCGCCGCAGAGCATCCAAACTTTTGCCGATAATGCAAGTGCCACCCACCCAATTGCGAATGGAATGGCGGAAATGAGGAGAGTGCTCTCTGTGCCAAATTTTGTTATCATGTAACCAGTCCTTGGAGCACTTAACACCGTGCCTAAGTTTACTATCGAAGCGATCCATGATAAATCACTTGGGGATAATTGGAAATGGTTGCTTTTCTCGAGGGAACGAATGGAAGTGGAAGACCAGCCTGTGACAGTCCCACTCAAGATTCCACCTAAGCAAAGGATACCGCATGCCAAATATTGAGGACGACGGGGATTACTGAATGTAAATTTTGAGTGTGGGATCTAATTCTGTTTGAGATATTTTGGAGATGAAGTATTAATTGAATTGGAATTAAAAGAATATTGAATGAGTGGAGAAAATAATAAAAGAAGGTGCACTTCTGGGACATCGGTATCAACTAGCGTAACAAGACTGGTAGTGGCTATTTTTTATTCATAATCAATTGCCCATGTGGCCTTGAAATTCGTAAGAAAAACTATTAATGGAAACTCTCATTGATTTTATGCAAAGTACAAAGTCATAAAAAGAAAAAACTGAAAAAATCATTTATATTGAAATACATTTTCCTTATTTCGCAATTTCTTTAGGCATTTACGGACTATCATAAACATCAACTAAAAACGTCATAGTAATTATACAGCAATGTGATTCTCATTTAATATTCACGGGAAATGATTTCCTTTGTTCTTTAAAAATTTCTTGGTCATATTTAGGTACAAACACTTGGGGAAAATACCTTCCAGAAATAAATTGGTCCATTTGAAAATTGGAAATGCCCTTTTTTTGCGGTTTAAACAAGCCCATGTAAAAGTGGAACAACTTCAGGTATTTATTAGCGCGCGTGTGAATATATTTGTGGTCATTAGTTGTCGTTTCCCTTGTTTTCCCATCCAAAAAATTTCAATCGGATGCTTAGGTTCAATTAGAGTAAGGTACCTTATCATATAATATGCGTTTTAAAGGGTGAACATAAGGAAAAATCATTTGTAATTTTTGTAATGTAATATGATTACATTACCCAAGTACAGGGAATACAAGTATGCCTACCATAGTTGATGTAATAATATTATTATTTTAATACACATAATTCATACAAACGTAATAGTAATAATATATATTAGATTTCGAATAAAAATTATTCAACAAACAAAGCCACCACCCTCCCATTCAATTAGAAACATTTAAACTGCATCTTCTTTATCAGTTTTGACATCTCTCCTATGAATATTTTCCAGTGTTTTCCCAACCGTTTCCGGCACCAAAAAATGGACGCACGTTGCCCCCAACGCAGAGAATGCAGCAAACACACAAAACGTCGCGCCTAACCCCAGATTATTATTCATGTCGTCATAATATCTGGCTAAAATGAAAGAAGCCATAAAGCCCAAAAGTGTGGATAAACCGGATACAAATCCTAAACAAAACGAGGTAAAATCAAGGTCAAGGTATTTTAAAATTTTAAAGAAAAACCTTATAATATGATGTTAAATGATTTTTTGAGCCTAAAACATGTACCTATAATACTCGTCGGAACGACCTCACTAGACACGGTAAATGTTAACACAAAAGGGCCCCCTGAGTTGGCTGCATTATAACCAAGAAAAAGAATGAAAGGAATCCATCCAGAAAATTGATTTAGCTCAGGTCCAAGCCACCCATCCAATTCTGTTCTTAGCTGACAATATAACCCAAGAAGGATCAATAAGAAGCTCATCATCAAAAAAGTGAAGATGAGCAGGACCCTTCTTCCGATTTTGTCGACGTAAAAGACCGTAATAACAGTAGCAATCACTTGAGCAATCGCAACAACAACCCCAGACAAGTGAGAATCAAGTGCTGAGCCAGTTTTCTCAAAGATTGATACCACATAGTATCCTAAAACGTTGCCTCCAGCAGCTTCTCTAAATATTATTAGAACACAAGCAATCATCATAGCTTTGAAAACTCGTTTCCCAAAATAGGTAGACATTGAGAACGTCTTTTCATCATTTTCTGCTCTAACAACTGCTGCTTTAATCTATAAAAAAATACAAATAAAAATGAACAACAACAAATTTTCGCCGTACAATTACGATTAAGGTATATTACTTACCTCTTCAATTTCAAGTAGGATAGCCGGACTCGGTGAAGATTTCTCACAGTCTCTTAACCAGCACAAGGAGTGGATAGCCTTTTGAATTTTCCATTGTGTCATAAGCCATCGTGGACTCTCAGGAAGGAACAAAATACACACTNGAAGGAACAAAATACACACTCCGAAAGCCACTGAGAGAGTAAAAGAAATGGCTGAGAGTTGGTGATAGGGAATAAGTGAGCCAACCCCATTAACAAAAAGGATTCCTAGTCTTATAGTCACAAACCAGACGACATTTAACCTCCCTCTTAAGTCTGGCTCGGCTATTTCACAGAGATAAATTGACGCTGCTATTATAATCGAGCCGTCTGCAAAACCAGTTATAAATCTTCCAGCGTATAACATCCAAATTTTTAATGGGAAGGCTAGTGCACCCCACCCAATTATATAAGGAACGGTGGAGATTAGAATTGTGCCCTTCCTTCCAAATTTTTTGATCATGTAGCCTGTTATTGGAGCACTTAGTGCGGTGCCTAAGTTAACAATGGAAGCGATCCATGATAAGTCACTTTTGGTTAGTGGAAAGTGACCACTTTTTTCAAGGGAAGGAATGGCTGTAGAAGACCAGCCGGTGACAGTGCCCACTAAAATCCCGGCTATGCACAGTATTCCACATGCCAAATACTGGGGATAACGCCGATGACGTGATGGTAATATGGGAATGTGGGGATTTATCGCAGCTGGAGACATTTTGGAGGATGAAGATGAACTAGGATTTAAATAAATTTTACAGGGGAACCAAATCGTGGTGTTAAAAAATCATTACAAAGTAGACAATTGGCTAGCCGGAAAGTTATGGGTAAGTCCACAATGAAATTCAAAGTTTCTAAGCTATTTTATGAAAATCAGTAAAAACACAATCACAATTTTAAGTAAATCATCCTTATTTGGATTTTATATAAAAAATAGAACATGAACGTATTTGGCCCACAAGTTTTTAGCCAATGACGGTGGTAAACGGTCCATAGAAATGAATTGCAAATCAGGATTCAGGATTCAATACTAATTAAATATAATTAGCCCCCATTGCTTGGTATTAGAGTCGATCTTTGATATCAATTCAATAAATTTATCTCTAATAATTGAGAATAGTTGTGAAGCATTTTTATGCTAGTTTATTTAAAGGTAATCAATACACTATCATGTGATGAATGTAAAGAAAGCTTATGTAAAAAACAGTACAGCCACAATCTATTTGTAGTAGTATGGGTTTGCTAGTTTTAAAACCTTCTGGAATTAAAAAGAGACCAATTTTGTACCCAAAATTCTCCGTATTGCACTGAAATTTAATTGGATGACGTGAAACCCTCTTATCTATTTTAAATTTGAAAATTGTATTCCAAACCATATGGTTTTTTAGATCTGATATCGTGAAGTTTTTAGATACCCATAATGATGCAAATTCCAGACTGATTGCTAAAAAAAATTTTTAGTATCGTCCAACATAAATTTCAAAACTTCAGGTAGTTTTCAACCTTTCAATATATTATCACGAATTTTAAAATTTTGTGCGTCATTTCAACCTTTCAATTCAGTTTAGGTACTTTTAGGTTTTTACATTCCGAATTTAAATATAATTGTAATAGTTGTATATATATGTTCTGGTATATTTGACATATTTATAAGTCACTTCTTATAAATATTTGCATCCTTATTTTAAGTATTACCAAAAAATTTCAAGGAACAACCTTCCCTAATTTACAATTGGCATTGTGTACAACTCCCCTTGAATATAAATATGTGTAAAAGCAAATAAAACATCATGATCAACAACATGAACATTTTTTCCTTTGTTTAAATCATTATTTCAATAGAATTTATTTCGAAGAAAAGGAACTACGGAGTAGAACTTATCTGTTCTATTTATCTCGTTCTATCCTTGATTTGATTAACTCCCTTAATGAAAGTTTTACGCCCGAAGCAAAATCTCTGATGATATAAAATTTTATGGTTGAAATAAGCTCTCCTCATTTCCTTTGACTGGTCCAAAAACCTTGTTAATACATAGAAGAATAGTGACTGAAACTTATTGCATTTGTGAGAATTTCTCCATCAGTTTGAAATTGATTATTAAAGCAAATGATACATAATCAAGATAATAATATAATTATCATTGTCTGGAAAATCCAACGTTTGGTATCCACCTGTTTACACTGTCGAACAGTTGATAGGTATGTCTACTTAGTTGATAGGTACGTTATTTCATAAATGGAAGCCTTGGGGATATTTTACTATGCAAGAATTTTTGCAGTAAGATAATATTTTATCGTTTCTTTTTTAAGCCTTGGGGATATTTTACTATTCAAGAATTTTTGCAGTAAGATAATATTTTATCGTTTCTTTTTATAAGCCTGAGTTGCCCCTTGATTACTGCAAGCGAAACTTTACAATGGGTTTGCGTATTAGGGTTAGGGTATCATCGTCATAATAGATATAATGTCTTCATAGAAACTCTCTGGGTGGTTGGATGATTCCATTTTCATAGTTTGTTTTTCCTAAAACCATTTCTCTGTATTTCCTTTTATCGGCATGTGTTAAATATACCCTGGACGTAATCGGTTTAGAAAGACAGCCAAAGAGCATTACCCTAAGTAGGATCTTTGACTGTCTACTATGCAAACAACTTCATTAAGTATAGCTTTTATAATGAGAATGAAAAAAAAATCGGCCATCGGGCAGATGATATTTTGTAGGGCAACCTCTAAGTATTTGCATTTCAAATTTATAATTACTTTAGAACTGCATTTTAATAGCTGTACATAAATAGTAACAAATATTCTATAAATGCTCACATTGTCATTCAAAATTTCACGGTTAAACTTTTTGCAGGCTACACTGCTAAATAAAAAACGCTGATATCGGAGTCAAGTATTTCAAAACACTCCTCCACTTTTGAAGTATTTGAAACGTTAAAAATTTCCAAATATTTAACAATTTCAAATGTTTATAATAATATGGATTTGCTTAAACCAAGCATGAATTTTCAAAATATTTAAAAAAGCTTTGGCATAAGAGGTTGCACTAAAAGGAATTATTTTCATATTATGTTGAGATTACATTATAAAACTGATCATAATAATGGAAACTGCAATCACTATCGATAACAGAATGCAAGTGTACTCATTAGAAGAAAAGGCAAACGTATCGTATCATTAAATAATGATGGATGATCAGTGGGTCGTCAAAACGTTGAAATGAAACGTGTAATCACACTTTTTAATAATAGTATTTCTATATGTAAAACCATGAATTATACATGAACTGCTGGTTGTGAATACATGTCTTACAACTATATTAAGAATAAAGATGTCTAAAGCATGACTCAAGTGTGTACATGATCGCTTTATATACACATATATTATTGTGGCACCTTCTTGTCTACTGTGGTTAACAAGGTGGATGTTGATAGCCGGCGGCGATACAGCATTAATCCTTGAACATTTTTGTTGAATTATTTCTTTAAACGAGTGCCAGGAAGGAGAATTCATCATTATACTTTATTTGCATTCCTTCTCCAGGTTTTAATATTTTTAAAAGTTACGGGGAACTGTAGACTACTTTCCATATTTATAATTAGAGAAAAATTGTAACGAAACAAATAAGCAATAACATTTTAATATTTTGTTAGTAAACCAAAGCGTTGAAATTTAAAAGTAACTCAAGTGCTATTTGTCCCAGGGATCAATAAATACATACATACATATAAAACTTAATCGTAAGCATTTCAAAATACTGAGAAAGTATTTGAACCATTTCACAAATGAATTCCTGCACGTTGATCCTCAAAGTAAACAGAAGCGAGTAACTATATTGATGTTACGTTACAGTGAGTTGGTTTATTTGGGGTGTTCAGTAGTTATTTGTGCAAAAAAAGTTATTTTTATTAAAATCTTCGTTGTCCTACTTAAGAAAATTTTTTGTTCGTATATTTTCATATGCAGTGTTGACACGCCAGGGGTTTTTTAAAGTGCGTTACATGTATCAAAATATATGTCGAGTATACTTTGAATGTTTGGCTGAAATTGGATCGGGGTAAGATATTTATTAAAGTTAAAAAATAAATGGAACACCCGACTAACATATAGAGATAATTTTGTTTATCATCTCCTTAAGCTATTGGTTTTGTAGTGTATGTATGTAGGATAATACGTGAATATTCTAAATGTTGCAAAATGAGTTAATTTATACATATTGGATTTGGTAGATTTATGAAAATATTAAGTAATGCATATATCCCTTGTCTATGTCTAATTTTTCTGGAATTATGCACCCTTCAATATTACAATTAGATATCTTAGAAGACACTAAAACTTATGTTTATGACAGATATTCAAAGGCTAAACGCGCAAAACACACATAAAAATTATTATATTGAATAAAACACAAATATTTTACATGAGAAAACTCTTAAAAAAATTAAAAACAGTAACGGTATTTCTATTCTAATATCCAACATTCATTCGCATAACAATGCGTATTTCTATTTCTATGTCACAATTTTTGTAATTTGAAAATTGTTTAACTATTAAAAAGAGATGAGTACGATCAGTTCAATTTGGAAAGCCCCATGCACGACCATTTTTAATTAAGTTTTTTATTAGCTATATTGAAAGGTATGACAATTTAAGGAATACGTGTTTTGCTCTTTAGCCGGGATAAGTTGAGACCATGAGACGGTCATACCTTTCGATATAGCTGGTAAAAAGCTTTATTAAAAAATTTCGCGCATGGGGCTTTCCTTCATAAACTGATCGTACTCAGATATATGTTGTATGAAATTATATAACTAAAACATCCTAACGTCATCCAATCATTATAAAGTGATATCTTTTAGCTATTATTGTACCTACTTAGTGTTAGTGTAAGTTTAAATGACGTAATAATTTTACATTGAGTAGTTAAGAAAGAAAGGGTATTTATTAAACCAATTCATCGATTGCAATACTGTGTTGATTGAATTGTGTAGAAATCTAATGGCACAAATAAGTACATTATCTACAAGTATAAAAATTGAATGCAACTTTGAGTTAGCTTAACACTAGTTCATCTTTATGTAATATATGCCAAATTCATCGTAAAAAGTACATGTTACATTGAGTAGTTAAGAAAGAAAGGGTATTTATTAAACCAATTCATCGATTGCAATACTGTGTTGATTGAATTGTGTAGAAATCTAGAGGCACAAATGAGTACATAATCTACAAGCATGAAAATTGAATACAACTTTGAGTTAGCTTAACACTAGTTCATCTTTATGTAATGTATGTCAAATTCATCGTAAAAAATACATGATGTTAAGAATGTATTACATTCGTTTGTATATAAGTCTGCAGCGGTTTGTATATAAGTCTGCAGCGTTGAGCTTCTCTTCTTTGCATCAGCATAGGATTTTAAGCTTTTATTATTTGCAGTAGCGAGAACAAAAGTGTACTTATGCAGAATTTCATATTGCAGCCCCAGATTGGATCTTGGTTCTTAGAAAATTCCGCCCATTCAAGCTTCGTACCGCCCATCATAAGAAATAAACAGCTTCAGTTTATGCTTGAGACAAGCTCTGGCTTCATTTTTGCTAGGTAAACCAGATCATCATAAGTTTATGCACTTAATTATTACCAGTTTATATATTTCGGTTTCAAAACTGTCCTGTTTTATTGCGTTATTATTTAATGCTTATACACAAAACAAGCAAAACACAATTTACGTATTATCTATCAATCGATTTTTAAATGTACAATTGGCGCAATTTTCAGTGTTTGTGTTGAAATTGAAAGTAAATTTAGAAATATAGTATTTCGTCGAATGAATATTTATCATAAGTGTTTAAAATTCATTGTATAAATTTCATCACATTTGGTACCTCTTACAAGTAGACATTTTAAAAGAAAGTTTGTGCTAGCAAAGAAAGGTGGAACGACTTTTACAAGCATTTCTTGGTATTACAATGGTGCATTTTTTCATAAGCTTATATAAATTTGGGGTTTCAGAGAATTCACGTGTGTGTTTGTAATAAGTATAAATTTGACTTCACCTTTACTTTGCCCGTTGATTTGACAAATTGTAGACCAATATCCTAATCAACAACATTCAAGCTATATCATCTTGCACACAGTTTGCATTTACTGTACAATAAACTGCATCGCTAACGCTAATTTTTACAAATATAAAAACTTCCTCTTCCGTTAAAATTCGGTATTTCGTGTTCGTAAAAAAGTTGAAAGGAACAGCAGGTTGTCCTTTTTATTTTTAAAAGCTAGGGAAAACTACATAAATATTTTTAGTATAAAAATGAGCTGGCGCAACTTCGATTAATCAAGCAACGTCGTTATAATTAGTAAATCTCGTGAGATACTTAACTAAAATTTGAATACTAACATGGTCATTGGTAAAATAAGGTAGCTTACTTATTCAATAAAAGCTAATACATCAGTCAACACCACTTACAAATACAAATATCAGTAATGATGAGTTGTCGGTGATGCTACGCGTCCACTAATTTCAGCTTAATGTGCCTCCAAACCCGATACAAGTTAATAGAGACTAAGGAATAATTAAGATCTTGAAGTCTCATTCATGAGAATGAATTTAAAAATTCACACTTCTGCCTTAGCACTAAAACCTTAAAATCATAGCCTCAGAAACCGAAGACAATATGGTATATGACGAGAACAACCACAGACTAACCAATACTGCAATCAAATAAGAAAGGACATTATTTAGTAAATTTTAATCCCTTATCTAGAAAAGGGACCTATTCGTGAAAATAATTTTGTATTACATTATAATCATCATCACAAAAATAATCCACTGCAAACACAAATGTATGTTGCGCTTATGTTTACATCTGCAAATTTTTATATAAAATATAATACGCTGTCAAGAAGCCAAAATAAATACTTCCAAAGTAAGTTATTGACTATGAGTTTTATTGCTAAATATAAGGATATTGCTAATAATGTATTACAAATGCTGACTTAAAAACTATGCATGTATTGAACCATTCTATGGATTTTAAAGTTAATACACAACAAAAGGTTAGAATGGTTACTCACTAAAAACTTATTAAAGTATAAATACTTTCGCATTTATTCCGAATGGGATTTTTGACTTCAA
>JAANSM010003293.1:0-13180 GCA_036850725.1 Orchesella villosa | reverse complement strand
TAGGTGTAGTCAATAACGGAACAGTGTTAAAAATACCTCAGCACAGGAACTTAGCGTTTGGTTGGGAGTAATGATAAGATTCGTGACAATCGTAAAACTTCCCGTTTCGCCTTCACCTCCATACTCAGGATATACAAGATCAGCCTGATCCCATGTCCTCCGATAAAGCTGCGGATTCTCAACCGCCAAGTCTTCGTCACTAATATTTTCCGTTGACGCAAATCCTTTTATTTTTGATAATACTACGCCACGTACGGGACATTCTGCTTGGTAAATTTTACGGATATCTAAATGTAAACTTTGAATCCCAAATCCTTTTTGTAATACGAATAATTGAGAAATCTATTGTATTCTATTCTCTATTACTGATTACATAAATGAGAAACGGTCTTTATAGGTCTTTACACTCACCTTCCTAGAAATGAGCACCACACAAGAACCACCAACAAACAATATAAAATTGCAAGAAATGGACTTGGAATACGGACTAGTCTTGCAGTTGAGTACACAGTCACACAATCTCTTAAATACCTAAACATTTTTACAAGTTAAGCAAGAGTCATTTATAAGAATAACTAAACTAGTGTCGAACTCTTAAAACTCTTTTTGAAAAGAGCATGCGTGTGCATGTGCATTTCAAAATTTGCATCATAAATCCTGCACTTTGATCAACGGATCTACACTTCACTTTTTTATAAATATTTTACGCACTAATCATCCCGTAATCTAGTTTCATTTTATCAAATTATGTATATTATTTGCTTGCGGTTAAATTAAAGACGAAAATAAGGAAGAAGTAAGCTCCTATTGTTCTTTTTTTATATACGGAACAACCTTCTTCGTTTCATAAGGTTTAAAACTGGAATGACTTCATAGTTCTGTTTTATGACCATTTGTTAATGAATACCTCAATAGCTTCTGAGTTTAACGTTAACTAACGAAAACAACACGCCGCAACGATGTGTTGAACGTGAATGCACTATGTGGAAGCATCGTCTGAATAAAACTACGGAGTTAATGATAATGTACATTGACTTGGTGCTGAATATTAATAATATGTTTGTGCATTCTGTGAGATATATTTACTTTTGGGTTCTAGTTGTAATTGTAGGTGATATGATGGTAAAGATATAGTAGTTTACGACCTGCTGATCATATATAGATGATGATGTACATAATTATAATTGCGCCTCCACTATGGTAGCACAATGCTATAGCTATTAGTTAAACGATTTTAGCGTTATGAAAAATGTTAACGTATTTGTGTGTGCTGATTGCATATTGCTATATTGCTATTGTATGCATACATGAGCCCAAGTCACAAGTGTTCAGGTAGGTACATCTTCAATTTTATCGTTTTCTCACCGACTGATTTTTATGGAATTACAAAATGAAACGTGAGGATGATTGTATTAGAACGATAGAAACTTGACATAGATGTGATGCGTGCTGAACGAAGCGTAGCCGTTGAGTTAGTTTGCATTAGTTATGTGAACATTCACAATCATTTAAAACACGGAATTCGTAATATTGCCTCATTGTCTGTTTATGAAGGTTACTTTTGTGGTTTAAAACAAATGCTGAAACATGCCTTACCTTGCGTGATGATGGATAGTTGCAGCAGTTAGAGAATCTCATTGCTGGTATGGTAAGTATGTTTTTAACTACGAATTTTTGGCGTTAGATATATGTGTATAGTTTACTAAAAAGTACTGTGGAATAAATTTCTTTGCAATAGACAAAGCCACAGGAATGAGAGTGTGAATGGATGATAGAGCAAAATTAACTTATCAGCTATTTCAATACGTCTATACATCCTTCGTGTAAAATATATGCGTTAATTAAAAAATATATGAGACACTTGAATGGACGAAATAATTTTCCATTTAAAATCAGGTCTAAAATATCTTAAACCAAACTTTCGTCGGTCTTTGACACTTCATGATTGCCTACTTGATGATTTGCTTCTCCACCTTCGTAGTTCGTAACCCACCGTAAATATATTATGCATGCTCATAAATAGTATAAATACATATGAATACATCTGTAAATGTCTAAAAAGGAAATAGTAATGACTTGCTTGCTCTTCAGCCACTAATACCAACAACCTTGAAGTTTTATTATGGTGGTTAACACCTTGCACCTGTGACAACATTTGGGCATGCAGTGACAAAACAGTCAAACTTTTATGAGTTGGCAAAGCATAAAAATCATGGTAATTCATGTTAAGAAATTAAAATGCTTCCGGAGGAAAAATAGAGCTAAAAATATTCTTCTTTTTACTGAAAAAGAACGTCTACTTTCTTGCTGTAAAAATTGGCTTACTGCTGCGCCAATTTTGTTTTAATACACAAACATTAAACAGTAGGCACCAACAGATGTGTAACCTAAAAGTTTTCGTGTAGAAGTTGAATAGTGTGGTAGTGCCATGCTTGTGTTTTGACATTATTTTTTTCTTATATCAGTTAAATTTAGATATCTTAATTGTAGCCCCTTGTACAATTACCATTTAAAGCATCGAATTTGGACTCCAAGTTGAGCCACTCCCACGGACGAAGGTTGATTGTAGTGTCTGTATGATGTCTGCAATAGATAACTGGCTACATTTAGATCAAGTTCAAGCACTGCTTATGGAAAATAGTTGTGTTACGTAATAGTGTACTATAAACGCATTTGATTCTTGAAGATAATGGAATGGATGTAATAAATTGAAATGGATGCAATACCATTTATGGAAATAAACATAAAAACCAGTTAGTTAATGTCTATCAAAATGGCAATGGCTACTAATGCAAGCGCAGTTTAACTTCCTTTGTATAAAGAACTTTTCGGTTCTCCAAGCCTCTGCAAAGTCAAAGCCAACAAAATCATTGTTGATTGATCAAAGTGCGGTTACTTAATTGTATATCTCCTATATCTAGTTGTTGTTGAAATTAGTGCATAGTGATTTGAAATGGTTGATTTCTTTTGATGAAATAACTGCTTTAATATCAAGGACGAACTGCAATTTAAATTGGTGTTTTCAAAAATAAATATCGGCGGCTGCACACGTACATTGGTGACTGAGAGTCGGATAGATTTATAAAATTTTATTTTAAACAAAAGCAGTATAGTTTTTACCTTTAGTGTTTTACAAGATTGACTGCAATTATTATTATATCATGAAATCATGATTCATGATCAATATTTGTCACGAGTTACTGTGATTGTGATTATGTTCATCGCATTCACAGTAAGTTGTACTACACTTGTCTTCATACTTCAATCATGCACTAAATTTAATACTTTAATAAAATAACAACGAATAGTTTTAGTTTCATAAACTATATACGTTGTAATTAATCCATGAATGTATCTAATTCTAACACGCATATTTAAAAAAACCTTAACGCGTTTTAGTGGGAACAGGATCATAATATCCGTTCCTAGGATAATCATCAGCATCCACTTCTCTAACCCTCTTCCAGTGCCAGAATGTCAAACCAACAAGTATAATCTAGAGCAAGTAACATTAGAATAATTATTACTAAAATTGGCTAGCTTTATTAAAGCATCTATAAAATGAACTATAAAAAATTATTATACCTGAAGAAATGCAATGAATAAAGCAATGCCAGATAACCATCCTGATCTTTTCTCAATGAAAATTGAAAATCGCTTCACGCATCCATCTTGAAACACATTTCCACTAATCTTGTCCCTGCAAAAATCCGAGATGGGAAGCCGATTTCTGTCGTAATCTTGGTAGCTCAAAGCTCCGCAGCATCCAACCTAAATTATGCAAGAAAAACAAATATTTAGTAAACATGATAAATAAGTTTTTGATTTTTATAAAGAAAATAAACATTCAAAGCAATTTTTCATTGAGTTACTTTTTCCTGGACAGTTTGAAGAATACCTAAGGCCTTGTCATTGTAGTTGGAGTCAATAATAAGCCTATTAAACTTATCATGAAGCCAAGGGGTCAATTGGGAATTTTCAGTTCCGTGAACAACGATGTAAATACCTCCTGCTAACTCCAAAATCACTGCTATAAGGATCAGAAGCGCTGACTGTTTTAAATAATAAAAAAATGGCACAAAATTATTACTCTAGCTTTTTTTACTCCAAAACTTGGATCCTATTCATATTCATTCCTAAAATAATTCACGGCATCGTTGCAAAATCGCGAATTGAATGCAGTCTTAGTCTTGAGTCGCGTTTAACAAACTTGAAAAATTCTTGGAAGAATGAGTAACACACAATCCCAGGAAAAAGTATCCCATGCAAGTTCGTTTCCACACAAAAAAAAACGAGTTCACACTTACTTTATAGTAGAGAAACATGTTAAACTCTTCACTTCGATAATTCTTCATTGATACAATATTTGTAAATTGCTCCTCCACATATTCCATATCCATTGTTGGACGAATGTACTGTGCCAACAATACTGACGATCCCAAAATTAGAAGTACGAAAGTAAATGAAGTCAAACTAAGATTCTTGATATCCAACATCCGACACATGCGCATTCAATAAAATATCATGTAAGTAAATTTGAGTAAAACACAGAAACATTCAGTTGAATTTGTGATTTGAGAAGTTGGAATCGCATAAAATTTCTTTCAACAGACAAGCTAAACTATTCAAAACTGTTTTCTCTGATGCCGTGTTTATTAGAGGACTTAAATCTTTCTCATTAAATTTAATTGCTTCTTCCGATAAATAAACATACCGCGCCCAACAAAGCTGGATTGGCTGTTAGTGTTCCTCCACATCCACAAATTGAAATTAGTACGATAATTATACTTGCTGCCATCAAGATATAGAGACCCGTCCAGTATTGATACATTCCCAGTTCGGAAATCCATGTTCTCACCTCTCCTTCAAATCTCATCCAAACGGATAAGCAAAACAAAGTTAGTCCAAGAAGCTGTAAAGTAAAACGTCATCATTTATAAATATTAATAAAATATTTATTAAGTGTAAAAGACGATACAACCTGTTCCAGTGTGGGTTATAACTAATCACTTACCCCAACAGTGACATTCAGCATCAATACTGAAAAGGTCAGGCAATGATCTGACGTTAAACTTCCACCCCTCCCCATTCTCCTTGTTTTTTTAAAATATTCCTATTTTTAGTAAGTATGCACAAGTTTTATATTAATTTGCTGAAAATACTCTGCTACTACGTTTGGTTGTGGTTCACTCTTCCTCACGCAATGAAACCTTGAATTTTGTTACCACTCGTAAAAAATAGCTCCTACATTTACTATTGTTTTCGTTCCAAGAATCACTAAGTCTTTTCCTAAAACTATTGCAAAAAATGCTTCGCTGTGTAAGCTGTTGTATGAGTCGGACGGTTTAAAGATGGCACCCGTCCACAACGATAAGCTATTATGAGCAAATTTCAATTAGGTCATCAGAGCTTTATCATGGCGTTATAAGAGTTTAACAGCCATCCCTGCGCTCAATAACATTGTGTAGATTAGATAAGTTGAGCTTTTGTCGTTGGCATTTCATTTATCAGAGAATGGGATGTTTATCAAGTTTGTCATTGCTTTCCATCTCTAGCCTTCTTACTGATAAGTGATAAGTTTGTAGTACAGCTCCATACGCATATAGTTATAGAGTAGTAATTTGAGTTTGAGTCATAAGTCATGTCATGCCGTAATGCATTGGATTCGTCATCACTAAACCAATCTTTTCATCAATAAAAGCAACACTCGAAATAATATTGAATATGAGTATTAATGTGTCATCATTCATCTGCTTATACACTCCTCCGTATACAAATTTCCACCTTATCAATATCAATTTCCGCGAACACATTACTCATCCTCACACTCAAAAGCTGTAAATCTAAAATGAAAGCTTATCAGGTGTGCTGGCTTGTGTACATTTAGATAATGCCGGATACGTGTAGAGTTACCCAAAGCAAGTGATCAAGTATTGTGACAAAAAAGCGTAATATAACCGCTTTTTTTAATTTTTGTGTGATGCTACACTTTGTAGTTTGTATATGCCTATATTACTTATGTTGAACATTTGTCCAACATAGAAATCCTGGATCATCGGTTTGACCTCTCTTTCCTATCTTGTTCTTATCAATTTTTAAACCGAAATGAAACTCAGGTAAGCAAATTTCTCCTCTTTCCGTGCACACTACTAATCATACAATTTGGTATGGGTAGCCTAATGCATAAGCTGTGCGAGTGAACGTATTTTATTAGAAATTAATATCTCACTCAACCATGAGTAAATGTTTGCCATTTTGGGAGTGGCGTAAGTATGACATGCGTTCTGAGTCTCACAGTCTCATCAAGAATTCTGTGTATAATATGAGTTTGTTATAGAAATCCTGGATCATCGGTTTGACCTCTCTTTCCTATCTTGTTCTTATCAATTTTTAAACCGAAATGAAACTCAGGTGAACAAATTTCTCCTCTTTCCGTGCACACTACTAATCATACAATTTGGTATGGGTAGCCGAACGCATAAGCTGTGCGAGTGAACGTATTTTATTAGAAATTAACATCTCACTCAACCATGAGTAAATGTTTGCCATTTTGGGAGTGGCGTAAGTATGACATGCGTTCTGAGTCTCACAGTCTCATCAAGAATTCTGTGTATAATATGAGTTTGTTAGTATATATGACTGATCACTGACTGATCACAAAATCATAATGTGTAAATCATCTTTATGTCATGCCTGATTTCTCAGCCGCTATATAAAAATATTGATGTTATAAAAATGTTGTAATTTGATAGATGCATGTCTTGCTTTTATGTGACACAGAGTACATAATTGCAACATACCGCTACTTTAAAAATTTATTATTCTTCGGTGATTTTTCGTTAACTTTATTTCCCATCGGGCAAATGATAGCATATTTACGCTATATATTCAGATGAACAATCGCTTAAAGTGTATTTCGAATAGATAGATAGATATTCAACTTCAAGGTATTTATTTGTTAACTTTTTTTTATCATTATACACACGGATGACTTGTAAACAATCGCTTAAAGTGTATTTCGAATAGATAGATAGATATTCAACTTCAAGGTATTTATTTGTTAACTTTTTTTTATCATTATACACACGGATGACTTGTTTTCATATAAGCACAACTTATCATATCATGTAAGTTTTAAGCTTCAATGTTGTCATTATTTTGTTGTAAATGTACGTATATTGTATATAGATAAGATCAGGTAATTATAAACATACTAAATATGTTCACCGTGTAGACATTATATAACATATGGTTTCAAGGCATGCATGTAATAGTGTGTATAAGTGAATATGAATGAATATGAGTGTATTTGTCTATATAAATTGTTAGCAAAACAGCTCAAAATTAATTTTGATTGGAGAGAAGTCATGGACGAGGTTAGATCTTCAATTGTTAATAATGTTTCCAGGAAATCGATGCTTTCTAGTTTCACCAAACTCAACGGCATAATGTATAACCAAAACGACAGCCGCTATGAGGATTCCGACGACGATAATGCAGACGACAAACCGTTTCCAAAATCCGTAGCTACGCCTCTTACAAAAGTATTGGAAGTCCTAAAGATCAGATAATAAAACGACCTCAGTATGAATATATATGCATGCCAGTGCCACCTTCCAGCTCCAATAAACTTTTGGATTGGAAAAATTGCAACAAGATTTCATCTCATTTTCAAGTGGGTACCAGGAAGGCATCATCATGGCCCATGGCATAACATTTTTGTAGCTACTATATATATCTATGAAAGTATCTATTCGTTTGACACTTCAATTACCAGAACGATGACAGCAGCTATCACAAGTGCTTTCTCCTTCTCATCTATCGTGTCCGAGAGGAAGGAGAGAGAAAAGCTCTCACCAGGATTGTAAATATCAGGAGCAACGGGTAAATTTTGTCTGACAACTTTTCCCAAGCACATGCTTTCATTTGCAGACATGAGGAAAAACTCTTTACGAATAGAAAAGTCTCCGAATCGACCTCTTTTCTTTTGACAGAGCACGTACAAAGTTGCTCCAGATCTGTCCTGGATTTTATAGCGAGGTGGAAGATTACATACATAAGAGAATCTGTTTGTTTGAATGATTCGGCCCACGTCTCTCTCATCCTTGACAATGTTAATAATCTGAAAATGAACAATGGTATAATCATATTATCTTTTGAGAAGGATGCATAAATAATTTATTTATTTATTTCACAAACATAACTATACGTAAGTATATGCTTATATGCTTTTGCATATTCATTTTCTCTATAACTAAAATTATTTGCTTACGTTTGTATCTCCATCCAACTGGAAAACAGATTCTCTGTAGTTGTTTAATATAGAAAACTTGAAGGGTCTGTCATCCATATATTGTCTAGTTTTAAGCCCTTCCGTTGTCTCAGTGGCAAGGAAAAGACGTTCCCCATAGTTTGTCAGGACTTCAAATTTCTTGGGAACTTTAGCAGGTTGAAGTTCTGTGAAATATTTATTATTAAGAAGAAAACAGATTTGTCTACAGTACAGATAGCTGCTCAACTTTATTCTGTTGTTTTCTAGACACAAAAACATATATTTTATCTTACTTCCAGTTTGTCTTTTTAGTTGCTTAATGAAAACTTGGTTGATTTCTCCCAGGGCCTCCAGATCCTCTTCCAGTGCAAATCTGGACACTATAATTTTTAGCATGGTATACACTTCCAATGTTAGATAATGCTACAGAGCGGTGTCTACTTTTATATAAACATGTTATATACATTTATAACTTGTATGCATGCCAAATCAAGTTATAATAATAAGCGCGAAGCTATTCAGTTTACAGGAAATATGCAAATATTATGTCTGCTTTCACGATTCACTTGGTACCTTTAGACTGGAGGCTCTGTGTAATGGAATGCATGGAGTGTGATTGTGTATTTCCCGACCCGTCGTCTGCCTTGTCTTGCTTTCTAATAACGAATACGGAATCATCTTAGTGTCGCAGCGGAAGAAGAAAAAAGAGGAAGAAACTCTTGGTTATTATTTGGCGTAGAAATATTATTGTCGACACGATTGTCTGCTATGTTATTATCTATAGTATACTTTTTTACTTCAGCAACTGAATCCATAACTTAAAAAACTAAGTACGTAAACTGTATGTACTCAGTACTACCTATACATACAATCAAATCACATTCACTATAGCTCACAAAATATTCCAGAAAGTTATTGTTATTTCAATTTTTCCCAAAGAAACATGGAATCGGGAATGGTTTATAAAATTTTAAATGAGCTTGTATACATGTTTCACCTTCAAATTCTATGAAGAAACTGGTCAAGTACAGTAACATGCATATTCGGTTAAATTTAGAAATACGTGGGTCAGGTACACATATGTACATGTTGAAAAGACATTAATATTGTGATTTCATTTCATGTTTTTTCTCTCTCTTTCTTTCTCTCTTTCTCTCTATCATACGCACATACCTTCAATCGGCACAACAGCAACTTTCGTAATTCCCATGAGTTTCCCATTTACGCTGTAAAAGAATTGAATAACACACATACATATAAGAATGTACTGTACAATGTAATATAATGACATGAGCAGCAGAATTAATTTTCCAGGTCACTTTAATGGGTTCGTGATGAAATAAGCAAAAGAGAAATGCACATATGAACTATATAATATGTGGATTAATACGGAGCAATCAACATCCAGAGTACCAAAAACTACCAACTAACAAAAAGGTTTAATTTTGCAAGCTGGCATTGGCACATGCAATTCATATATTTCTGCAGGTTAATCAGATAAATATTTTAATGGCTCATGCAAGTGAAAGGCCGCATTCGCTAAGAGAGATTCCTTTGTGGACTGTGGTAGAGACGTGGTGAGAGTGAACGACTAGAAAAAACAATGCATATTGTTCTCAATTCTCAACTCAACTTAAGGCATTCAATTCAGCATGAAAGATCAAGATTCTGAGTTCTGAGATGACTTTATTATTACAAACTTTCATGGAACATAACACGACGTGTAGCGTGGGGAGTATATATACACTAAAATGGGAGTGGATATAGATGCATTTGTAATTGAGTCGTGACAATAAATTTCAAACTTGTTTTTGGTGAAACGCTATAAGAGACTTTCTTATCACGGAAAAAGTGGATCAAGGTAATTGCATTTTGGATGCAATTAATCTTTAAATTCTAATAACTGGTACAAGAAAGGGGAAGATAATACATTTAGCCTAATTTAATATTTTACTTGATGCTGATGATGAGGTGTGACAAAGTATCTCAAGGTGGGAACATTCTGTTGGGCTTTTGCTGTTGCTAATTGATTTCCGGGTTGACAATTATTACACAAAAGTTTATTGACAGGAATATCTAAACAACTCTTAAAGCTCAAAGTTGCAGGGAAAAAACTACTGAGAAATATGTATACTTCTGTACTTTTACATTTTATGGTCAAGAAAAAAGGACATAAAACTAAAGCAAATTTGCTATTTTCTATCTAAACTCGTACTTTTTATCATCACGCACCCAACACCCAACCAAATTATTTAGAGAAAAATAAAACAACACCGGTTCCCATCTCCGATTAATACACACACACTACTCACCTTGTTAATCCTACAAGATACTGTTTGTACGGCTTTTTCTCTTCTGTATGTATTCCATAGTATGTCCTCTTGATGACAAGTACCTTTCTTCCCCTTAAGAATGTATCAGAAAACTACTAACATTTAAGTTGACCTTATGGAAAATGTGCCTTTTGCATTTTAAAAAACTATTTGCCTTCAAGGTTGAATTTATTTACGAGCTCAAAAAGAGAAAATTATATGGAATACAAAATATCGTGTGTGCGTGTATAATATGTGGATAATTGTGCCATCAGCGGAATTAAAAGAGTTTTTAATTAATTTTATACTGCAGTAGCTCAACTAGGTGGCGGCGGCGGTGCAGACATACCTTTCATAATAGCTTCTTCGTGTTCTCCCATAAAATGTATGATGACAGATCTACACAATTTTATTTTGCATCGCATGCTGAATTGAGTTTCTCGAAAAAATCATACGTACATGTAATACAAACTTATAATATATATTGTTCAATGTAGGAACCTCTCACAAGGGTGAAACATATTTTATTCGCATGAGTTCTACAAGAAAAGCTACACACGATTAATATAAAAACTTTTTTTTTTGTAAACTACACGATTCAAAACAAAAGCATCACTATTTTACAATGTATAATATATACGGAGTACGAACAAACA
This sequence comes from Orchesella villosa, assembly GCA_036850725.1. Classification (NCBI taxonomy): domain Eukaryota; kingdom Metazoa; phylum Arthropoda; class Collembola; order Entomobryomorpha; family Orchesellidae; genus Orchesella; species Orchesella villosa. Next base: position 1,940 of record JAANSM010003293.1, on the reverse strand, counting down.
CAACTATAATAGGGTGTACATAATGTTATACATATATATATATTGACTACATAAATCTATTTACAACTATATTATACGACAACATGCAAACATGCTTCATTTTTTTTAAATTTCACACGTACTAAAAGTAACTAATATCAGATCAGGCCATAATATATCATCATCCATTGCAATTTGCAATCCATCACTTTTCCAAAAACTTTTTTTTACAAATGAATAAACTGAATTCAAAATTCTAATTATAATACTTGAGTTTAACTATATAAGTACATATGTATATATGTAAATTTCGTGACCGTGACTTGACTGCACACATGATAAATATAATACGACGAAGTGTATTATATATATACTTATATAATGGACCTACCCAGCGTCAATTTTATTCGTACTCTTGACCTTTTTGATACTCTTAATCATCGGACAGAGGACCTAGGCTCGAACTTTTTTATCTGCCTTGGTCCTTAATTCTTGGCGAACGGATAAACCCTGTACGAAATGTAAGAAAGGTACAAAATGAATATACATATGTACACGATACTGAAACCAAGAAGGATGCTGCTGTTTCCTAAGAAAGTGTTCTTCTTACTTCGTATGAAACGTAGCGTGATGTGGACACTAACACCGAGAGATACAGCAGCCAAAAATCCGGTGCAGACCCAAGTCAGCACAATGAGAGTCTCTGCTACTCTCCCAAATATTTTGATTTTCTCCTGTAGAACCAATTTAATAATCACATATTGATATATAGCTAATTTATTTGTACTAAGTTAATATTTTTGAAACTCAATAAATTACTATTTTTTATCAAGAAAGAATAGAGCAAATGACAACTGTCTCAACTCAAGTCAGGACAAAACTATAAAGAAATAGTAAAAAGGGCTTATACCTCCTCCTCTTCAGAGAGAGTGCCTTCCTCGACGTAGTCCATTGATGATGATGACGTGAAGTTGTATGAGGTTATGATGTTGTTGGTAAAAAGTGTTATATCAGGAAGGATCAGTGAGCAAAAGAACGGCACAAGTTAGGCCAGGCCTTATAGATTTTGGACGATTGATTAGAGATCCGTGGAGAGAGAGCGTTTCGTAATATATTTTTTTTCTTAGTCTATTCTTATCCTTCGCCAAAAAATAATAATATAATATATAATCAGGTAATGTGTAGCCAAACCTCACAACCAACAAAAGTCTTGATCTAGAATTGCTCCATCTCCACTGCTCCACACAACCCGTATTTACGTATTTTCCTATTTACGTCATAAGAACGACTCTCAATCAGTTCCGGATTCCGTTTCCCAAAAGGAGACCAAGTTAGATTAGGCCGGTGTGTGATGTTTGGTGTGTTGTTGGTTAGTAGTAAAGTATATAGCGCTAAGTAAGATGAGGTGATTGGTCCCTCAGCAATTTTTATTAATCCATTCCACTCCAATACTGATTTGATTGTTATTGTCTGAGACTGTGTAACGTATATAGAAGTAACTGCGGTAAGTAAATATGTCGTACCTACCCACGTGTATTAGAATAATAAGCTCTAATAAAATGTGGAATGGAACTCAAGTGTTTTCTTTTAAGAAATTGATGTGAGTGAGCAAAGAACACAGTAATGTCGGGTTGAAGTTATGTTATTTGGATTTGTCTATAATGCCAACTCGCCTTTCAGCTTTCGTCAGCGCTTGACATGCATGCCACCCTGATTTACAGATAAGTAAATCTCCAGTGATATAAACGTGTTGTACAAAGTGAGCGTTGAGAAATTGGTGTTGTTGGTAGTGTTGATGATGACGATGATGATGACAATATCGTATGCAAATGAGATTGAGGATGAAGAACAAACCTCGGTGAACTGATACCCATTTGAGAAACGGGATAAATAGTAGCAATAATAATACCGTGCATGTCGTCGTCCAACAAGGCAATAGTGTATCAGTATCTCAGCACACT
>JAANSM010003292.1:0-13184 GCA_036850725.1 Orchesella villosa | reverse complement strand
CGTACAAAGTGAAGCTCATTCTATAATTATAATGGCATTTGAGCCGGAAGTTATTCCATCCTTTAAATAAGTGTTTTTCTTCCTAATTTGATGATTTAGACGAGGGAAGACGAGGCAAAAGAATTTCTCCAGCGTCTGGCTCAGAAAGAGAGGGAAAGGAAGGAGATGGAGGAGAGTATGGAAAAAACTATATTGGAATTGAGTACGTAATAAACATAAGCCATTCAATTCCATAGATGTATGTTGGGCGTGCATACCCAAATAAAGGAAATGTTCATTAGCCTGATTGAAAATATAGCTGTATTCACTTTCCTTGTTTGACTTGTGGTTGTTGGCGCTTATTTATAGATGCGAAGCTTGCTACTCTCGAAGATTTCCGTTTACAAAGGGAGAATTTGTTAAGTGAAAAGGAAAAACTGAAGAAAACTTTAGTGGATGAGAGAACAACCTTCCAAGAAGAGTTTGACAGTCTCGAGAACAAAACTGTTATGTACAAGGATAGACTGAGGAAGGAAGCTATTGAAATGTTGGTTAAAATGTCGAGAGATGTTCAGTAAAGCAGGAAAGCTGTGTTTGACGGCCACCGTGAAATCTGCCATCAACTCTAATATCAAACTTCAAAATGAGGTTTTATAACGTAAATCTTGTCTGTATAGAAATTGAAAACAAAGGTTGCCACTCATAGGGAATTCTTGAAATTTTTTAAAATATTTCCAAACTTTCCCTCATGCAGCTTGAAACAACGAGTCGGAGTAATGTAGCGTTGCGAAAGAAAATGGAAAAGCTGGATGAATCTCTCCGTGAGAAACGGATGACGGTGGAAGTAATTGAGGAAGAGAATACTTTAGTACACCGTAAATGTCTTGAATATAAGGAAATTTGTCATGAAGCTAATTGATACGCAGCTTGATATAGAGTCGGAAATGAAGCAAATGAAAAAATACAGAGATGAGCTACAAAAGCTTCGCAACATACACTCGCAATGTCGGAGTGATGATGAAGTTAGAGATTTCGTTGGAGAGGAAATTGAGAAACTTTTGGAACGACAAAGAATGCAAGAGTTACAAAAGGAAACATTGAGTCCGGAGGAAGTCCATCAGTTGGAAGGGGAAGTATTTAAATTGCGAGACATAGTTGTGAAGCTTGCAATTACGGCGAAGAATTTAGCACAGGTAATAAACAATTTTGGTCTGAGCATCCAATTCCATGTCAGTTAATCATCAGTCATTTCTACCTTGATGAAATCAGTTCTGAGCCTGTCTTTTAAGCACGAAGTATTCTGCTAAACTGAATGTTTTATGAATTGAATCAGGCGTCAACTTGCGAGGAACAAGATTACCATAAAGAGCAACTCAAGAGTTTGCTAAAACGGACCTACGCAATAGCACTGGAAATACCGGATTTACCTCCAGAAGTCATGAGTTTACTCACCGTGAAATTTCCCGATGTAACTCCGGCCCTTGGGACAATAAAGTGAACCACAAAAATACTCTCCTCAACAAATCATCAAGAGGATCAAAAAATGATTCTTTATTACGAGATTCTTTCTTCCTAGTAATACATTTTATTATAAACAATCTTTAAAAATTCTAGAACCTTTGGAAAAAAATAGCGATCAGCAACAATACAAGTATATTATGGACATACATAGAATAATATATATAGTGCAATAAATTAGAAATTAGTGCTTGATTGAAAATACAAATGTAAAGAGTAGGAGAGATGATTTGATTTGTTCTACAAAACGACTAGCCTTTCATGTTTTATGAAACTTTATGAGATGAGACAAAGACAATATTAGAATTTATAGATTGGAAAGCTTTGAGGAGAAAAAGATGAAAGAAGAGGAAAATACACGATTCTTTCTTTCTTGTACATAAATAATGTATCGCACCATATCATACGGCCATCGTAGCGTTCGTACGTACTACGCAACATGCATTTTTATATATATGAGATGCAGTATTACACGTGCACGATTAGGATTAACACGAAAGTACATGAAGTATATTTATGCAGTCTATATCTTGTATATCTCTGAGAAATTGATGATGAGCAAAGAGAATTGAATCAGATTTTACATGACGTACGAATATGTGTGATTTAGCATACACGTGACAAATGACAATTCATTGAAAATGCAGATTAATTCTATACTATTACAGAACGATATATATGTTTAAGTATACATATATCAGTAATTAATTTCAAGTACGATTTAAGACCCTCATATCATCGATTTCATGAACTACTCTCATATAAAGTCAACAAATTTCATTAGGACGCGACACGCAATTTGCTACTCTAATAGAGTTAGGAATCCGGAATGGTAATTTACATTACAGTGATTAAATATTCAATATTACACACGTCAAAACTACGCACGATAACAAATATTATTGATTGAATGAAAGTACATAACATCTATGAGCCATATACAGGATGATGTTGAGTTGATGATAAGTACATGAAATGCGAAGTAGGTAATATAATGATTAATTAAATTCTTTTATGAGAAGCCAACAAATACCCACTTTCTCTCAAGCGTCGCACCAATTCCAGACACCTCTTGTCGAAAGAGTGATGGAAACTTTGTCATCAACAATTCAATTTGATTGGGATAAACCATGGGTAGAACCTTTTGGGCATAGGACCATATATAATCCAGACTAGCACCAAAAGGATGTACATGGAGAAAAGTGGAAATAATGCCAACAAGTCTCGCTTCCTTTTCACTTATCCCAATGATTTGGGCACCGGACGAATTACTATCATTATTATTCTTAAGATTATTACTAATGCTACTACCATTCTTACTACTGAAAGTATCCTGAGCTACTGCCACCGCACCAATCAAAATCTCATGTTCATGATGAAGATTATCTTCTCCATTTGCACCGACATTGCTACTCTGACTGCTGTTCTTGTTGCTACCAGTACTGCTATTGTTGTTAGTGTTGTGATTATGTTGATTGTTTTGAGCTGATTGTTGTTTCTGAAGATGAAATAAACTATTGGTACCACTACTACTATCACAATATCCCTGAAGTTCCTTAGCGCAGCCATTTGGAGATGAAGTCATTATTTCTGCACCGTTACTGCCATTCATACTACTGCTGCTGCTGCTCCCATTCCCAATGGGATGACTATTACCATTGTTGTTATGTGTTGGAGACAGTCCAAATGCAGGGGAACTGCTTGAGACAGAGACGGGACTGTGGAGGTTCTGCTTTGTCGTTGTCGTTCCAGGAGACATGGAATCCGAGGAGGAAGGACATGTTGTCACAACTTGACTGGGAGATGAGATCCCACTCTGAACATCTATAACTTGCTGTAAAAAAGTAAAAAAGAAGAATAAAAAAGGAGTGGAAGAGATGAATATATAAAACAGTATTTGTTGGAGATATTTACATAAAATGAATCGCTTCATTTCACTTCTCTTTTTTCCCTACCTGCTGTAGACTTCGGAGTTGTTGATCTTTCATTTCCAATTCACTTCGCAAGTCAGCTTTGATTAAATCAACTTCATTCTTGGATGCTTCCAGCTGGCATCGTAGCGCATCGTTCTCCTCCTGTTACAAAAGAATATGAAAGGGAAAGAGTGAAATCAAGTTGAAGAAAAGAAAACACCTTCACTACTCAAATCCCAATTCCCATCATGCATAACAAAAAGATGCCAAATAAAAGAAGTTAAGGAATGCAGCTTTTTTAGCTCCTGCTGCGATTGCTATCAAACACATAATACGGATTTGCATATACCTTCAACTGATGAACCGTTTTTGCGTTCTCTTCAACAGTCAACCTCATTTTCTTCGCTCGTGGCTCCCCATTCTCCTTATTACTCTGACCAGATTCGGATTCCAAATCGGAGAATTCCATCTCTTCATCGGCACGCTCATTCAGCGCTTCTTCCAACAGAACATTTTTGATTTCCTTAGGGAAAATAAAAAGTACACATTGTCACTTTTTATTATATGGTTACAACCACGCATAAAAACGGCCTTTGTGACTTTTATGTTTAGTCCATTTCGACCAAATAGGGATAGACAAGGAGAATAGAGTGGAGGAGATAGACTTTTTTAGACAATACATAACTTGGCATTCCATTTAGAAAATGCATGCAAGCAAAAGGATAGCGTAGCAAAAGTACACATCACAATTTTTCTTCTTAATTCAAATGGAAAAGGAGTTGAGAGATATGGAGAGGATACTTTTAAGTATATGTATATAAATATTGTTGAATTGGATCCTACATTATGGTTATAGTAAGAATAAGAATGGGAAAGAGGAGAAGAAAGGGGAACATAAAAGCGATCAGCACTGATTTATATGTCCAATCTACAAAACCTGAATCATGAATGCATAGATCATACACGCATGAATAAGAGTAATATTACTTTTTCCTACTTTTATTCTCGAAAATACTGTATAATTTAGACTTACAGTTGCCTGCTTCCTCCAGACTTCAATATTTTTTCTTTGGGCTTTACTAAAGTGATCCCATACTTTCCTTTGACATGCTGCAGAGAATATTTTCTCAATCTGGGTGACTGCATGGGGGAAATTAAAGATAAAAATGAATGTAAAGAAGTACTGTAGATGAAAGGGAAAGTATTTAAGTCAAGAACTACATTGGTATCATTTTATATAATGGTCATACAATGACTTCTGTTAGAAACAGAGAAATTATTCTTTTCATTTCAACTTTTGAACCCAAAGAATTCCTTTCATTTCCAATCAATTTGTCAAAAACAATAAAACCAACTTTACGTGGTTAAAAAGAGTTCTCATAAAATCTTTAGAAAATGCCAAAATACCAAGAAAAAGGGTATAATTTATTAGTTTATGGCAGGTCTGTATTATACTACAAGTTGGATTAAACAAATGTTTTCTATTCCACAAGACTGGCAAATGGAAAAGTATATATATAGTTGTTTAATCTAAGGGAGTTCTCAAGTTGCCCCGCACCAGCGACAGATAACATTTTTAGCAAGAAAAAACCGAGATAGTGCTTACATTGTATGAGCAACCCTGTCATCCTTTGCCTCATGAGATCCTTTGCCCTCTGGAAGTCATCTTCAAATTGAGATTTCTCATTGAGCAGTCTTCTAATTTGAGAGTTTGTCGATTGAATCATTGAATAAAAAGTGTTGGAATTTCTTTTAGCACATTCCCCCTTTTCCAACCATGCGAACAGGGTTTGGATCGCTTTCATAAAGGTGTCATCTCCTACAAATTAATTAAGACATGTTACTACAAATCACGTAACTTAAGATGATACTCTAATATTATTAGCTTATTGGAAAAAGGATGCCTTTTAGTATCATCATAAAAAGACACGAAAAGTGCATTAATGGGACACAGTTGGCAAAATTTTGGTTGATTGACTGGGACAACTGGTGCAAGATCAGTATCAGTATCAATGAGTGAGTGAGCGAGACACTGAATCCGAATTAGATGAGCTAAGCCAAAGTGAGCGCATCAATGCATTTTCATAAAACACTCGCTTGTTCCCCACGATTTCCTCCTTTTCTGAGGGATCATCATGCCCATTATCTCACATAGCTTTCACAACTTCGTTTAACAACAATAATTCTTTCTTTTTTCCTCTTCCAAGACTTTTATGAAAAGAAAACATGATTCATTGGATTCATACCTTTAATTCGTTCCGCTACATTTGTAGCTTCGTGATCTGAATAGTGCACAGTTGGCGGAGGACTTGGAGGTTGAAGACGCTCCTGCTCTACCCTCTCCCTATGCCTTTGCTCTCGGAGAAGCTGTCTCTGGCGACATTCCCATTCGTAGAGATCATCCCGTGCCTGAGCATAATCCACATGTAGTCTCCCAATGTTTGCGGAGTCGCTATTACTTCCTATTCTTATCCGATAGCCTGACAAGTACAGAGCGAGCTCAACAAATTGCTCCATTTCGAAGCGAATGTGACAAAAATTCTTTTTACTCATCCGTATCGTCGTAATCTCCCCACAACGGTCAAATATTTCACGTACAATGTCTTCCGTAACGTTTTCCGGAAGACCTCCAACAAACACTGTGCGACAACCAGGAGGCTTGTCCCGGGTCGTTGGAGGGGGTGCGATAGGATTTGGGGGAAACAGAGTACACGATTTATAATGTAAAATTTCTTTAGTTGGCTGCTGTTGAGTTTGCTGATGTTGTTGCTGCTGCTGATGTTGAGAAGGAGGAATTGTGGTCGACCCTGTGCAATTATTTTGTGGAGGAATGACTGGAGAAATTGAGATAGTTGGTGTTTGCTGTACCACTCCCATCGTTGATCCTGTAACAACGTTGGATGTGGGTATGTTCATAACGGAATTCATATTCACACCCGCACCAGAAACTTGATGATCTGCTAGGCCAGGACCGGCACTCATTGGAACACCATAAATCATTCCAGCCGTCGCGGCTGCATTAGGCTCAGTCAACGCTCCTGGTGGGAGACTCATCACGGGATATGCTATTCCAGCCTGGATAATTGGTCCAGTTGGCCCTGGTGCTGAAGTCCATGTTAATTGGTTACCTGCTCCTCCACCACCAGAACAACTTACAGATGATGGCACCATAGCAGATGGAGACGTTCGTGCTTGCATGAACGGATGTCCGCCACATTTATCTTTGTCATCAGAGGAATCCGGCGACATAACCAACTTCTTGTGAGAGTGCTGCTGCTGATGTTGATGTTGATGATTATGATTATGCGGCGGAGGGGGGATTGGAGGGGGAGGGCCGACTAATGCTGCAGAAGCAGCTGTCATTATTGGAACACCAATACCAGCTAACACTGGACCTGCTACGTTGGAAAAAAGAGATTTTGAACAAAAAAGCAACATTTAACATTTCACACAAGTGCATTCCTTAATTCCTATCATAAGTATAAATATATGTGCCGTCCTAAAAGCTAAATGAGAAAGCCGCAACCATCATCCGTAGAGTGAATTATAGCTAATGGATGTTATCTTTCGTGTCTCTGAACGTGACTACGACTTATAAGAGGATGACACTTCACATGACACCAGCATAAATTTAGAGCGACTTAGAAACAAGCTTTTACGAGCAAACTGGATGTTTGCATCTGTCAAATTATATGAGGTGGGTCGAAGTGAAAAGAAAACAGAAGGATTACATTATGAGCTAAAGATGGATTTCGGAGTTATACCTGCTGTGGGCGCAGCAACCATACCGATACACGGGTTCGGCAAAGGGCCAATGGCTACCCCTGCATGATGATGGTGATGGTGCGGATGGTGTGGATGATGGGGATGATCTAAAAATACATAACGGAGTAAAAAAAATAATATTAACTTCATGCACGTTTGAATCCACTCGCAACTATCAAAAAATGTAACCTCCTTCATTAGTATTAGTCATCTTCATCTCATCATCAAACAAAAAATGAAATATCATGTTTATTTCATGAGTAGCAAAAAGTAGCATCATAAACTCTAATATTGTATGCCTTTTTATAAAAGGAGAAGAGGGGAGGTGGTGTGTGATGTGGTTTGTGGGGTGTTTTATGACTACACCGTTTGTATCGGAATGCATGTACACATGCATTAGAATAAATCTCGTGCTGAAGTGAACTTGGACCTCATCCGAACTGAATTAAAATCAAAGAGCCGTCATATAAACGATATGTAAACATAACGTGTTTTTCCTTCGTAAGAAGAAGCTTCTCTCTCTCCTGTCTCTTTTTTAATTCATGTGTTTTCACTCACTGAAAGAAGCTTGTAATGTAGGTATAGTGAAATAGTATTTTTTAACTGCACGCACATACATCATGAAATAAGATACGGCTATTAATGTATCTTAACAAAAATAAAAATCTTTAAAATTGTACATGGAGCAATTTTTTCTATAAAAACATGCAAAACATGTAGTTTCTACGTAAAGGTATATATATGTAGTAATGAAAGAAGGAAATTTTTTGATCCTATGCATTTTCCTTTCAGAAAAAGTTTAGGAATGAAATACTAGTCTATTTTTTTTTGCTTCTCGTCTCTCTCATCGCTGGAATGAGCCCAACATTAACAGAAACAGATGCTCTGGGATCGACGATCATGTCGTTTGCTAGCAAATCATGAGAAGAGATTGGGATCTATCACCAATTTAACTATCTCATACAAGTCCTACGCAAAAAAAGTTCTCATAACATCAATGAACTGCTTTCTTTAATACTTTCCCATGCAATAAAGTGGCATTTTTTATGTTAACATGAAACTAATATGCTTTTATATCAGTTGGATGTGTATGAAATCGAAGCAAAAGCAAAAGCTTAATCTACACGAAAATTCTTTCACATTTATGGGGCAGCTTGAGACATTAATGCAGATTTCATTGGAGTGATTCTGCATACCAAAAACCCATTCACTTGTTTTATTGGCTTCTCTAAAAGATGTTCCACTGAATTTACGAGATTATCCAAGGGTCATTAAAATGAGTTTCAAAGGACTGCCACCAAAGCACAGAGGACAGCTCATCCTCCATGAAAAATTTATGTTAAACCATTACATTGCAAACCCTAAATTTGGGAGAACAAGGGAAACTAACAAATCGCAACTCATTCGTGAAGAATGCAGACAATCCACGCGGTTAAATGAGCCTTCGGTGAAATCGTAAATCTAGATTGCTCAAAAGCTCATCTCACACAAATTGAGGCAAAGTAATAACAGAATGAGCATCTCTCTCTTATATGCCTCCTAAAGTCATTCATAAAAAAACTAAACGAAGCTATGAAAAACTCCTCAGAGGTTCGAAGCTCAACTCTCAGTCACAATTCACACCGGCTTTTTAGTTGCGGATGCATAAACACAAATTTTAGTTGCACATATAATAGGAATACGCACGTTCTCTACACACACATATACACAGCTGCGCTATACTTTCTTCAATATTATGAGAGTAATTTTATTGTCAAAACAAAACCATTTTTTTCACACACTACAAAATAAAGTGGGAATGTACATGGGTCGCAACTTTTGTGTCAAACAAATGAATTGCTTATTTGCATTAATAACGAAGTGCCACAATGTTAATGCTGTGGTAATGGAAAAAGCAGTGATTTAATGGAGTGTTTTGATGAGACGGGATTGAATTGAGTACACTTGAGAACAATTTGGGCGTTCTGGTTCAAGGCTACAATAATGAACAATAACAATAGAATCGAAATACTTGTAAAATAAAGGTATATAAAAGTACTTACTCATGATGAAGATAATGTTGGCGTCTATTATGTCAATTGAAGTGAAAGAGTTGTCTGCTCACGGCAAACTCCGCAGTAAATTCATTGTCTCAGTCTTTTCCAACTTTCCAACACTGAATTAAAGTTGAAACTCTCACGACCAAGGTGCTGCATGCTGGTAGTACGACGCATTTTCGGTGTAGTTAAACAGTAGCCACTCGTAACAAATAATTTCTATATTATAATGTCCACGTTTTCCACACTTTAGAGTCCACTTAAAAGTAGCTGGAAGAGGGCAAACCCCAACTTCAAACTGGCCCTGGTGATGGCACGGTCTAGTGAAACAAATTATTTTCATGTAAAAATCATACCGACTCTACATTTTTTTCTTGGGATGAGATAAGATTCCCTTTCACGTTTATGATCATAACGCAATTTTTATGTATGAACATGAAATATGATGTGATCCAAACTAGCAAAGCAATCCTTTCCTTCCTCTCACTTCCTTCCGAAAAAGCTAAAGAAGTAATGATGACTTTTCTCTCTGTGTTATGTTTGTTGCCGTCTTCGTTCTTTTAACTTTTTTTGCGGTGTGCCTTCTCTTCTCGAAGAAGATAACCAAATCACATTTTGAGAGTGCTCAAGAGGCCCATTTCTATTCACTCGACGATTGTGTCATCATCATACACACACTGATACACATACAGAATGAGCAGTATATTACAAGTTATCATATATACATGTGGTTCCTGGTTCTACGTTCTAGCAAAACGCAACACTTTACTTTACGGTTTTTGTATACACATGCAGTAGTAGGACATCGCTTGCGGAACTCTTTTTACAAAGTAAAAGAAAACTTACAAAGTTTTCGCAGTTGAAGAGGATAAGTTGTAAAAGTTGTATGTAAATCTTATGTAAATGGCAATAGATACTTGAAAAGAGTCTAGTGAATGATAAAAACTTGAACATATAGTCTAGTGGTTGCGACGAAGAGAGAAAGAAAGAAAAAGAGAGCCTATGTGTGTGTCGACATTACACAAAACAAGATAACAAAATGAGACAAGATGAGCACCCAGTTGCACTTTAAGGAATGGCTTTTTCGTGACTAAAATTTAGGGTTTTGGTGATGAAAGAGCTCCGAGAAAATTTTGAGAGACCTTCCCAATGACAAGACCTCCGTTGTTGTTGCATTTACATACCTTCATACTTTCTCGTGTATTACATGAAAATAACTTATGTTATATTGTGTGATACGGTAAAAAGAAACATTGTAAGGAAATGAGATTTTAAAACGCTCAACAGGCACTTTTCATGCTTGTAGCCGGTTTCCTCGCCTTTTTCTAACTTACTCAAATTTCCATATGCTTTTCTACAGTTTCTGTCACATCTTCGTTCTAATGAATGGAAGGAAACATGGTATAAGGTCTTCCTTCACATATTCATTTTTTCACTAAGAATGATTTTCTCGAACCGAAGCTACTGCGAGAAGATTTCACATATGGATGAAAAGTCGTCATCTTTTCCAACATCATTATCATCATCTTTACCTCATAGGGGTTTGGAATTGCCTAAAAATAGAGAGGAAATGCAAGATGTGAAGTCAGCATCACTTGACTTTAAAGGCGTATACAGATGGGTCTTACTAAAATCACAGAAATTCGGGAGAGAAAAAATTTCCGAAGGTTTCTGTAACCTGGTATGTTTGTGTACATAGGCAGCTGAGAGTTTTTGAGTTACACTATACAATTACGGATTTCGGAGAAGGAACTATTTTAACATTGAACAAAAGAAGAGAGTAAAAATCCTGTTTTCAAAAACAATTATTGAAATGTAAAAGGCAGGAACGGTAATAAAAGATTGAAAATAGGTTTGTAAAAAGGAGGAAAATGTGCATTTTGGCTTTAGTACAGAGCGAAAAATTCTCAGCCAAGCATTTAAAACTCGTTCACTTCAGTGATTCCTTAGACTGAACAGCAAAGAGCAATCTAAAAAATCTACAATATATCTCGGGTTCGACACACGTAGATAAGAGTGAAAAACAATAGTTTTACAAACTCTTATATTTTGTTGGAATATCATGTACATATATATACATATATTGTACATTTGTTACAGAAAGACAAACAAGCCAACCTGGCAATGTGAGCAGTGAGCAGAAATCCAATTCCAACACACCTTTCTTTTTTACGTCAGCCTAAGAAAGAACAAATGTGAGAGTTGTTTGTAATACGATATTGCAGATATTCCTTTTCTTGGTGCACATGTCGGTGAAGTGAAGTGATTTCATGTTGTGGTATGGTTTAAAATACTATGGCTAGTATGGCTGGCTAGTGTAGTTATATAGACCACTAAAGTAAATATAAAAAAGAGACTGATTCCTCAATTTATTACAAGGAGTCAATCGTCAATTCGCCAAGAAGTAAAAGTGTCGGTGTGCTGTAAAACGTTCCTTTCCCTGGCTAATTTCAAAATGGATGTATTTACATACGTGTCATAGGTATAGGTATAACTATAATGAGAGATATCAGATGAGAAGAAAACATTCTTTTGGCTCAAGACCTTGTTTTGGCTTGTTTTAATTCAATGATAGTGGTGTGCAATAGCAATAGTAATAATAGTAGTGTGGCAGTGTACTCATGATGATGATGGTGAGCCAGAAAACTTTTTTTCTGCACGAATGGGCTGCACAATTTTGAGAGCAGATGAACGGCAGGAATGTTACTGATTGTGACTGTTTGACTGACTCTCTGATTTTTGTCTTGTAATGCAGAGGAATTCCAGAAAGCCAAATATATTTTAGTTTAATCGAATGTAGGTAGGTACTCATGAAAAATTAGAGAATCACGAAGCATTGTGACCTCTCGCTATGACTCACCACCATAATCTTCTTGGGTGTGATGTAATTCAACGCATATTATGAGTTGTGAAATAAAGTAAGAGAAAATCTGTGTACTCTCTCTAATCTTAAGTATATCGAATTGACGACTTGTCCTCCATAAATTTTGTCATTGATAGGCACTTAGTTTAGTTAGCTATCCTTTTTCGTCTTTCTTTGTAAAAGGATTGTAAACATATATTAAGTTAAAGAAAATGTAACACGACTCCTTTCACTCTACTTTGGAAGAAGGAATTCCCAGTAGACATGTTTAATTTAGGATTGCTTTTGCTACAGAGAAGACACAAGATTTTCAAACAGAATTGATTGAAACAAGCCCAAAAGAAATAAAATGGACTCTTACATAAAAGTGTGGAAAATGTTGGCAGCTTTTAAAAAACGAAAATAATTGCAAATGATATATATACCTTTCCCGTGCTCTAGATGAGGGAGCACGTTGCGTGTAGGAAAGACAAGGAAATCCTTATCCGGTCAGAAAATTAAATTCACAGTTGGTGAGAGAGAAATCAATCTGACACGCCAAATGGTATGCCAAGCAAACTCTAAAAAGAAACCAACGTAATGTTCGTTGTGCTCGCTGGATTGGAATGGAATGTGGTTTCCACTTTCCACTCACACAAGAATTTCGTATGAAGAATGAAAGCGGAATAAAAAAAGTCTATCTTGCGACTTGACAAAGCTACACATTTATCCGCTCTTCTTCCGATAACTCAATCTGTCAAACTAAAGCTGGCTCTGCCCTATCGCAATCTCACACAAAGTATGAAACTAGTAGCAAAACCACACTAACATCCACATTCGAACATCACATCACATCCCATCACATACAAAGCTTTCAGTCAGCTTAGGAGACGAGAAACTGGAAGGATAAAGATGGATGGGAGTTGAATGAATGAAAAAATCTTTTTTTGAACGTTGAGATGGAAAGTAGCAAAAGAGTAAGTTATAACACGTTTGCGAGTTAACTTTGCAATTCACTTTGCTCACCATCAGCCATCAAATATCATCACCATTCTCAACTTGAATGAAGTATGGGATGATGATGTAGGACGTGGAGTCAAATGTGTGATTAGAGCAGATGACTCGAATTTT
>JAANSM010003291.1:0-13188 GCA_036850725.1 Orchesella villosa | reverse complement strand
TGTATTTATGTATACAATACATACGTGCGAATGTATGTACTCTAAATTATGTTCCTTTCAACGAATTAGGTATATGTAATATATTATGCAAGACGCAAAATCGCTATATTGATCATCAAACGCTACTCCCATCAGAGATTTTTTGCGTTGCTGATGATTACATTTACACGATAAACAAGCAACTTTTTGGCTACTGTGTTACCCCATCATCAAAATGACTTCAGACTTACAACTTGCGAATATAGTGAATAGCATGAATGGGCTGGGGTATTCTAATTCTTATGATTACATAAATGGTATGAGATAGAGTCAATTAGATTTTATTTCTTCGTCTAAAATTGCCTGCAGAAATGTACAAGACGTTCAAACAACAGATTTTGCACATGAGCACCCTCTTTCAGTTCAAAGTTGTTAGCATATCGGCTCAACCATATATAGGCACCATGCAGGTAGTATGGTACCTGTAGAAAACTTATATGAATTTCATCTGCTTTCCCCAAAAGTAGCATCTGATATAAAATTCATATTGAGATTAATCCTGTTAAGAAACGAAAACTCGTGGAATATAATGTACATTTTTATATCTCTAAATGTCAATACCCCACCATCAGTTTCATCAATTGTAGAGACGTCCTCTTTCAAAAAATACATTTATGTTATAAAACAATCTAAAATCTACATATATTTTGGAAGCAGTAATTTTGTGCTGAAGACGTAGATTGGATCTCATATGGTAAAAATAATGCTCATTTTCTGACAGTTTTTATACAAAATAAGTGTAAGTTTACGTGATATGAAGCGAGGCATAAAACAAGATGATTTGAAGTTTGGGAACATAGTGTGCTTGTATAATTTATTAGGACAGAACAAATGGATGTTTGAACCATGTTATTGTATCATTATAATGCTACAAAGTGTACTAACGTTTCAAGTTTTGCCAAGAAGTTTTTTAAATTCGAAAAAATGCAACAAAACATAGGCGTTTCATAAAAATATGAAACAACATTTGCAAAAATGAGTACTTACACAATGTTACCGGCTTCTCCCTGAGACAGGTACAAAAGTTGTGCGGTTTTATATAGTGATGGTAATGGTAATCTGATACAATAATATAATGATATAAGTCTAGGGAAACTGCTCATGAATAAAATTAAACTAGCTCTCTAAACTATATTTTTCCTGGTTATTACTTTTATGATGCTGGATTTTTCCCTTGTTAACTACTCTCCACGCCAAATCAAGTTTATTCAATTAATACTGTATCATCCTCTAAACCTGCAGATTTTGCATAATAAACACAGTTTTGCTCAAATTTTTTCTCTCAAAATGTTGAACAGCTCAGAGCTCAGCGTATTTTTATTACAGTTCTCCACAAATATTAAACCCTGCAGTGTGTGTTGAGTGCTTGCAATTTGGTTACAATAAACAAAACAATTTTACGAAGATAACTTGGTGTGTACACATCGAAACATGTAGTCTGAGAGTCTTATTAGCAGTTAATTATTTATTCTGTTGTGTGGTGAAACGTGATATCAGTCATCAATATGCTTCAACAAATGTCAGTTGGTGAAGATTTAAGGTGGGGTCGGCCTGTTGAACGATTCCATTAGATTATGTTACGTTTTGATAATTTGATATCGAAAATCAGCTACCGCCATATGCTTTCAACCTAGCTTCGTTTTTTGTGCACCTTGATTCCGTTTTATTGCAAGTTTTTTTTGTGTAAGCTCCAAAGACCAGTAGCAAAGTGAATGTCATTGAAAAGGCAAAGTTGTTGGTTTTAATATTCCAGCAATAAATAAGTATAAGTATATTCCTCTCTAAGATGAAAGAAAGTGCACTCCCTATCCCCATATTCTTGTGATATACGACACACAAGCGTATGTGTACTAATGAAAATGATGATAAACAACTATTGCGGTCGGTTTTATTCCTCACTACTACGTTGTGGTTTCCCACTGCTCTGTCCATTCCCTTTTGAAATCATAAAAATACAAATACATAGTTGTAGATTTTCTCCGAGTCAAAATTTAATATTCTTGTTGGATTGCATTAAAGTTTTAAATTTACAATGAAAGGCACCATGTAACAAGCTCATGAAAACTCATCAACCATTAAAATCATACATTTTCAGTGAAGGTTTTTGTTCATGTTCCATCATTCAGGTTTGTTTTTCAAATTCAATTTTTTTATTACACCAACGTAAAGTGGAGGACACCAACCTTGATGATTAGGAGCAAAGATATGGTTATATTGAAATGTAATAAAAGGATTCTTTATGTCATTTTTGCGATTTTGGAGCATCTTTCATTTTCCTTATAGAAGATGGACGTTGATAATGTTGGCGTTCAAGTAGTGTTACGTAAAAGAACGCATCGTTTCGGAAACAGATGCATGTCTCATCTTTTTACCTCACACATATGAATCATGTTATTGCTTTTTTTGTATTTTTTTGAGAATATATATGAGGGAGGTCAAATGTTTCAAATTTGCTGAAGTGGTAACATTATTCGCTAATTTTTTAATTCTAGTCATATGAATCCATATCCAGTATTTGAAAAAAAGTACATCCCACATGCAACATCATTACTGCAGCCAGGTTACACAGCTTCACCACATGCTCCATGTTTCACGAACAACAACATGCTGCTATGCTCTACTGTATATATATGGATATGCTAAGTACTCTTCTAAAATGTTTTATTATATGAGAACCGATGTAGCAATTCATTCATACGTAGTTTTCCACACTTTGTGGTTTCAACCTTCTCGTCTATAGTTCCATAAAAATTAACTAACACAATATTCTTCAGGTGAATATCATAAAAAGTGATGAAAAAATGGAAAAAATTGGCAAATTATATGTCTTTTGCAAATTTTCAACCACACTTACTAGCACACACACATGGGCATATTGATATTTTTTCGCTCTCACAAGAAACCTTGTTCGTGTAGTGATGTTGTGTTGGTGCATGCACTCACACTCACATCCTATGAATGAGTCTACTGCCTTTTTTCTTTGCATATAAAAAAACATTTCTGTTGAGATGGAAAACTGATATACCCTAGTGATTCATATTATGCATGTATGAGTATATTAGTATTAGTTGTTGTTTAGGTAACAAGGCTTTCAAAGGTATGTATTATGAAATATATAATTTGTACTTTTTTCTGTTGGGGAAAAATGCATCGTTATTAGTTAGCCACGGAGAAGTACATTGTGAGTTTGCAATTTTTAATATCGTGCTGGCGATAAATACGTTGTATTACGGAACACGGATGGCATGATATGTATACATATAGGTATAATATGTTTATATGCTAAATGTATTTGGCAGGATGAAGCTAAAATTGAAACGTGCAAACAATTTTTGTTTTTTTATGTTAGCAAGATATTGTTACTATAATGCAGAGTATATTTATCCAAGACACGCAAGCTAGCAGTCAGTGGCGTCAACCAAAAATTAAGAATTGTGCATCATTTTAGATGATTATTCAGACGTATGGACTGATGAACTATACAGTGTTACTCATACTGATTTAGTATTCATCTTTAGAAAATAATCATTAAAAATTTTAAAAAAACACCTGGTGAAAAATTAACATGGTTGAAATGCAGTTTCGTAATTTTTTAATTGCCTCACTTTATTTTGAAAGGCCATGAAGTCAAATAGAAGGGAATGAAATGAGACGGTTGCAAGTACACAAAATGTCAATCTTTCAGCTGGTCTCGTGACCAACACATTTGTTACGTGATCTCAAACCCCGTCTGGCTATCTGTCGAAGGAAAAAGTGGAGGATATGCTAATCGCATTTATATAATAGATAAAACCATGACAGGAAGTGATAAAGTTGCAAGGCATATCATTTAAATTTTTAAATCCATCTCTTCCCCGTATCACGCCAAGTTGCATTTTGTTCAGCATGGACAATCGTGATCCTGCTCATAACGAGGCACCAAATGATCATTGCCTGTTGTTAAAATAAATGCACTAGCAGGAGCCAGTCACTTTTTTCTACTGAAATTATACTTTACAATTTTGTATCACTAATTGGATACTTGCTGCATTTAACTTGACTCACCACACCACCATCCTAGTCACACCAGCAATACATACATATAGTTATAATACGTACACTTGTAAGGACATGAAAGAAGGTGTCATCAAAACAGGGTTTGAGTAAAAATGCCTCCAAGCACTATGCCTAGTTGTAAAACGATGCTACAGCGGATTTTTCGGGTAAAAAGGATCAAGTATGGAACAATAGGTTTTTTGAAGGCGTACATATAACACCTTATAGACATGAGTATCAAGGAGCATACGTCCCTTACGCAGTTTGTAGCGCTATTGATAAAGACATCATGGTTTATAGTTTGCTACACACCAAGTTGTTATGAGGATACATGTTCCATAGGAATATAGTTGAGTCGCCAGAGTTGGAAACAAATTTTTATCAATGTATGAATCTATTATTGCTGGTACTCATCCAACGTATTATTGCCCTTTAACTTGTCTCCATTCTCTTCTTTTTTTACTTGTCGTTTCCCTCCCTTCACAATGCTATATTTATTGACATTGGTATTAGGAATAATAATAAAAAAAGTGGGTATAAATGATGTCATGCGAGTCTATAGGGAGGGTCAGTACAAAACGGTTAACGATGAAATGGAAAATATATTTTTTTTTATACTTTTCCCTGTCGTTCTCCCCGAATCTCGCTGTCCTCATTCATCCTCCTTCTCGTTTAATGCTTACTTAGCTCTCTCTTGGGAGCGCTTTTTTAATTCTGTATAAAAATTCAAAGCCAAATGGCTTGGGTGTAAACTTAGAGTGAATACACATGAACTGTCGTATTTAAAAAAAAGGAAAGCAAAAAGATGGTTTGTATCATCCTCATCATGATTTTGGAAGAGGTCCTAAACGATTTCCGATGATGAGCGTTTCCACAAAGTGCTTGTAAAGTGTCGGCTAAAGAAGGGGAAAAAGGAGGGCTTTGACTAGAAGGGGAAGAGAGAAGAGGTCTCCTATAAATTGGATATCAGGCTCAGTGACAAGTCGGAAATTGGACTTTTCCCTGGGTGTGAGGGAGGAAATGAGCCCGAAACGGGTTTTTAAGCAAATTCTTATCGCGTCGGTTTCACCAGCAGCAGCCTATATTTTCGTAGAAAAAAACACACACTCTCTCTCTCTCTTTCTCTCCCGTTCTCTTCACCAAAAGAGCTGCTTGATGCTCCCTCATTACTATACATACACGCTCTGCATTGCCGTGCCATACTCTCACTATAATAATTCTCTTATTTCCTTGCACAGCTTACTACTTTTAGTATTCCATGATATTTTCACTGTCCCTTCTTTCTACTTCCTTCACGTTCTCTTGCTTCCCCTATGATATTCACTTATTTGAAAGTGTTAAACTTTTCATAGTTTATACCAAGTTATTACTCGTCTCCTTTTATTCTTCCTTTATATATATACACACACACACATTCCCTTCAATGTGAGTTTAATAATAAAAGTGTGTAGTATCAGCAGGTATCCAACGAGCATAATACGGATATTTAATATTGTATACTCTTCTATTATAGCAATATAATATACAATAATATACCCTTCCATATTATTATAGCATCTCAGCCAACTTCAGATGCATTTCTTTGCACAGTATACAATTTGGTGGTACATAAGTACATAGATAAATCGGAGGGAGGCACAGAGAGAAAGAAAGGAAGAAGTGAAAATATGTGCCATGACACCGAGTGACAAGCAGCCTTCCATTCCATATATACACACCTACGGAGAATACACACACAAGGCGTGATTATGATGCTGCTGCTGTTGATGATGATGAGCACATCAGGCTACTAATAACATTATAACGACCGCGACGTAGTGCATTAAGTGGCTTGCTCCTCTCTCTCTCTCTCTTTCACTCTCCTTGCTTGACTGACTGTTGGCTAACTTTTACTTTCCTGCCTTTCCAGCTCTTCTCTCTCTCTCTCCTTCTTTGGTGCTTACCCAAACTTGTAGTCACTCTGTGCCTATCCTCCGACTCAAAGAATCACAATAAAACTTCTTTCGGCAGACGAATCTCTCGGCTCATAGAGAGAAGAATGAAAAAGTGTCTGCCTTAAGTTAAATAAAAAAAGGAGAGAGAAAGCATCCAACTAACTGTATTAAATCTTTATATGTATATAATATACATGTAGCACCTAGATCAGAGATAAGTGATATTATACATTTGGTTTACTGCACAGAGAGGCAGGAGGAGTTGTATAACAATGTGATATTACTTGACGAAGAAGCATTCAACTTTTCCCCTTTTGCGTTCATATGTCATGAGAAGGCAAACAATTACATATTATTTTGTATTCTCCTCCAGTCATACTACTCACTCACTTCCTTTTACCAGCTCTTTCTTTCTCTGGTGCTGGGCTTTCTATATATAAACACTATGGGATTTCGCCCTTAGTCATTTTATGCAGCTTCACAAAAAGAAGCTGCTTGCTTACTAACTATTATTCTCTACGCATCGTATACAACATCCGGAATTTATTTTATTTTATAAGATATTGCATTACAATGCACAAGAAATGTAATGTGATGTTCTGGTGTGATGTTATGCTGAACTTCCATTTTATGTTCGGCATTTATATTGTTAGTAAAGCACTCAAGAAAAATTTTGTTGTAGTTTTATTTGATTTGCGTCTTGTTTCCCAGAAAAACACACCATTTCATCAAATAATAGTGGAAAAGTTTTTTTTTCTTTTCCAGACTTTAGGACACATATACATAATTTATGGGAAGAGCTCGGCAACTCTTTCTTTTCCGGAAGTTTCTGAGTAAAAACATCATATATGGATATAGACAGAGACTGTGTATATAGTTACATTGTATGTATGAAGGTGAATAATTAATGGAGGTGTATGAAAGAACATGATATATGTACAATATAATAATAATGTGACGTATCAGAAAATGATAAAATGATTCAGACACTTACGAAACGGTTTGAAATGAGGTAACTTCCTGAGTGAATAATATTGAAAGAGCAAATCGTAATATGCATGCATGCATATTGGCATTACAACAATAACAATAACAATATTGTTGTCACATATAAAAAAGAGCATGAAAAGCGGTTTCCACGTCATTCCGGCACACAATAACAATATAATGTTATTATAGTCTACCACGAAGAAGTAGACATGGAGCAAAAAGGAGACAAAGTATAATGAAATCGTTCACGAAATAACAAATGCTTTCATTCACAATAAGTGAGAGAGTGAGAGAGAGAGAGGGAGATAGAAGAGTGCACATATAATTTTCGCACCACTTAAAACTAACATCACGCTCCTATGCTCCAAATAATACACCGGTAATTAAAAACTATGCATCTTCCTGCCTATTTTTACATCAAACAAACCGTGACACAAGTCGGATGGCACGCAAAATAAGCTTCATGAAATGAAAAGAGCGGATAGGAATGGAAGAGACAAAGCAGAAAGAATAGAAGAGAATTTTTGACAATGCCAACATAATTAAAACGGTTAAAAGCACTCACGATTGTTTTCTAGGGAAATGAATATATACATATATCTACCTATGCTCACTGCTACAAATGCGTGAACAAGAAAGAAAGATGACGGTGAACATGAGAGGCGAAGAGTGAGAGAGAGAAATAAAAATGGGAGGCACTTTTCAGCCCTGTTTTGGGTGCCGTAAAGGGCTTTTCATGACAATAAAAGTGTTTACGATACATGCTCTTGATGTTGGCAGTTATTATATTAATTAAGGAGGGGAAATTCAATCAGATTTCTACGTTTTCATGTGAAAAAATATGCCCTTTGTAAGATGCGAATGTGATACAAACTTATTAATTGTAATTGTGATATACATACACATACTGTACTTTCAGACCCTATATGCCTAATATCAGGACCAACAACAACAACCCCATAAAACGTGCATGCACAAGAGCAATTTAGAAAAAGTAAAGCTGCACGAAAATTATCGTTTATAGTATAACTGAATAATTAAAATTTTAGCTGGTTGAAATCCGCGAAACCGTTAAAATAAAAGTAGGCCCAGTTCAGCTATATAACATTTTGAGTGATACTTGACCATTGTACCAACTTATTTCTCCCCTAAACTTTAATTTAATATGGAATTTAAGCTTCTGGCAAGGCAAGGATGACATCAGCTTACGTATGTCTCAGTTCTATTTTTGTGATGATGATGATGAGGAAGCATCAAATAGATACGTTCAATTGGACTTGACTAACAATGAGGGTAAATATACATGTTAAAAAGAATGAGACTGCTGATGCAAATCGATTGACTACGCAACGCAGCACACACACAGATTCTGTTTGTCTATCTGGTTAAGGGAGTACATCAATTTATTACTTATGACATGATCTTGAATGACAATCAATTGAAAGCAATAATGTTGTGGATGGAAAAGCCACACACGCACTCATTTTGACAACAATAATCTCATTATGAAACAGTCATCCCTATTTATCTCCACTTTTCAATTTATCAGCTTATATAACCACTTGTAAAGTCGTGTACAGATAGATAGATACCTCTCTTGTACTAGGGTTTGAGAATCGTTTTTGTGGTTTATGCAAACCAACAAGAAAAGAGCGTCCTCTTAGTCGTTGTAAGTGGCTTTGTTCATGTTATTCAAAATTCTTGGTGTACCCCTATTAAATATATAATATATGTAAGTATTTTGGGCATCTCTCTCTCTCTCTCTCTCCGTGTGTATATCATCTTTGATTATACTTACAAATATGCTCATACCCTGCAATTATCTTCGTTCCGAAGCGATTGAAATTCAGTGCTCACTACATGGGTTGCAGTACAGAGCCAACCAAATGTAAATGGCAAACAAAAGAGTTTTGCAAAGTAGAAAATGGACGGAGGAGGGCGTAAAACGAAGTATTAGAAACTTGAGTGGATTTATGCATACATATACTTATTGATGTATGTTTTTGTATGAGCAACATTACTTTCCAAGTGTATATTTATGTTTTGGTGAGATAAACGAATATGAATCGTTAAAGAGCAAATAACAACAACAATAATAATAAATACATAGAAATGTAATATTATTTAGAATGTGATGATGCATAAAAATCCACTTTGGTGGGCCAAACGAGAGAGAACCCATCATCATCATCATGAAGCGATAAATTTCATTAGGAAGAGCTAAATGGTATGAAATGGAGGCCCCCTGTGGCTCACCAGGGGTCCCATTATTGCCCAATCAGTCCAGCCCCCCGCTGAATCCCCACAAAAAATGTCTCCAGTTTGAAATCCTCTTGGTTGGATGGAGAATCGGGTAATATGCCATTTCGTACATGAATCAACAGTAAAACTTTTCGTTGGAGGAAATTTTTTTTTTGATAGCAACTAAAAGTACATTGTGTATGTATCTATATGTAGAAAATGTATATGCATGTAGAGTACAAGTTCCTTCTCCTTTCACTGATGGACGGATGGATGAGCGGTGAACAAGGGAAGAATGAAATGAGCTTCAAGTATTGCATTCCTCAAAGTATATTTAAGCCAAGAACGTAGCTCAATTCTGCAGCATTTAGAACCTCACTCACTCTCTCTCTGGCAGTCACCACTCTCCTACTTTTTCTTTTCTTCCCCCAAAGTTGATCATCCTCGTAGTCGTCATCATCATCATCATCACATTATGCACATAAACAGATGGAAGTTTTTGTATTAAAATCACAATACCAACACAGCCAGTCGACAATAAACTCGTTTTGAGAATCATAGTGAGCAGCTAAAAGAACATCGTATTAAATCCATCAAACTATTATTCCGCTTGCGCTTCATATTGGCTGTGTGTACATATGTGGCTGGTTGTTCATTTCATTTTGTAGTCTCCAAAAAAGATTGCTCACTTTGAGGATTTTGTGAAGCTTGGAAACACATCTCGTTTACATTTACATCATCATCGTCGTCATCATCATCATTGATGTAGGATATTATATGCTACTTTTCAACTCCGTCCGCCTCTACTCAAAAAAAGCCCAGCAGGTAGGTAAATAAAGGGAAGGAAGGTAGAAAAGGAAAGCTACTTGGAGCCCGGAATAAATCACTGGAACACTTACACTTTCAAAGAATCCATTGTATCACGAATGGGTGACTTCATATTAAAAATTACTAAGCTAAACTAATTAACAATCTATTGTTTCCTTTATTTTTGTAGTGATAAAAAATTTATCCAACTTTTAGTTTCATGAGGTTTTATAATAATGCAAAACTGGAGTCATTGTTTGTTTTACTAAATGTGTCATTACCAAACCAAATTACTACATCATCGTTATTACTCTCAATATATATATTGATCTTGTTTCACACAACGCAGAAAAATTAAAGACACTTAGGAGATGCCGGGGTGTATCAGCATAATTTACTCACACTATTACGTAATATGAGGTTAAGTGTAAGTGCTCTTTCTCAATTCTAGCCACTTCCCATTGTAATGCAAAATGCCATCTTGGAGAGCACCTCACCTCGGTGTCCTGAATACAAAGTATGAAATTATGATATCCGTTATCAGAAACGGAATGCCGAACTCATTTGTCCAAAGTATAGTGTGTTAAAAGATATGAAGGAAAAAATTTTTCATGGAAGTTGATTTGACCAGTTTCTTTTAAAACAGAATGACTGATAAGAACAAGTGTAATTACGGTTGGTAATACAAATACATAAAATCAGCACAAGTGGTTGGGAAAAGTATACACGGAAATTTATACTTTTACCTACATGCTGTGTATTGAAGGCCTACTATTGCCGCGTCAATAATTTACATTCACTGTAGACTTAATGTGTTGATACACTTGACTCCCAAGAATTCATTGATACGGCGACAACCTGTCATCACATCACTACCACTTACGACGATTGACAAAAACACAGCAGATCGTAATTTAGGGGCTTATTGACTAAGGGGATTTGTTAATGAAATTAAATGGACCATGGTAAAAACAAAATCAGCTAGAGTTGTATCCCCTTTTACGTATAACATGTTGCACCAAGTAACACACTAAAGACGATCCATTTAGCAAAATGTGAAACAATCATTATTTTTACCTATAATTTTAAGTCAATAAAAAGAAAGACATCTACTCTTTACGAAAGAAAATTTTATTTTTAATTTAAAAATACGTTGACTACTTATTGCGTACCTAAAACCTAGTTAGTGATCCTGAAACCGGAAACTGATGGAAAAAATGTGAACAATAAAGCTTCGTAAAATTACACACTGTTAATTGGGTGTGGGTTATAACAATGGGTAACATTTTTCTATATATTGGTAACTCAATGGAAGAGGATAATTGTGGAAAATTTTTATGTCGGTACCAATTAGGTGAAAAATTTATTGTGGGTGCATGCCATCTTCATCGTAAATTCCGTTTCGAAAGGCGTACGTAGCAAACAAGCTCAACGAGGTACATACCTATTCAAACTTTATGTGTTTACGAACGGTCAATCGTTGAGAAAAGAAATAATGCTGCTCACAAAACTCACATTCAACGTTATTTCTTGGTATGCACGTGATGTCAACAGCATTCCAAAGTTGGGGTATAATTGCACATTTGTCTCCATATTAAAAACACGAGTGAGGAAAAATTGGTACAAGGTAGAATCTGACAACAGTTGCAGCCATAGTAGAAAACCATAACAATGTTGAGTACAGTGAAGAGATGCCAACACCATTATCACAGGAAAGTAAATTATAAACAGTGGTGGATCTGAGAAGTCGCCTCTTGTTAATGGAAAAGCTGATTGTTAAAACATAAATATCCCCATTGATTTATCGAGACATTCGTTCTAGCAGCGGCAATAGCTCTAGAGCTTCAACTAACTCCCAATCTTTATACACATACGATATACTTTATATTCTAGCATATATATCGATGAGCTTAAATGAAGCAGTGCAATGCAATGCATTCCAAATCCAACCTAAGAAGCTCTTTCAGTTAACATGGTTTACCGCCAAGTAAGCGAACATCTTGTAAGGGTATCTACCTGTCTTAAATTATTGCTTGAGACTTGTTTGCTTGCGGTCAACACCAATTATGGCCTTTCACAAAAAGGATCTCTCTCGTCGAAGGAGATGCAGGCTGCAGTCGTACTTTAGATAATGACTGCCGGAGTAACAGCTAAAAGCCAAGATGTACTTTTAATCAGCATGTTAATCTGCTGGAGAGGAAGGTGATGAAAAAGTGAGAGAGAGAGAGAGAGAGAGGGTCGAAAATGATGAACCTATCAATAAACCGACGACACCTTGCCCTCAAGTATAAAACGATCGGCAACTCTCATACGCAACACCTCCCCACACCAAATCTTTGCTCTGATTTTACAGATTGAAATCCAAGATTAATAAGTGCGTACAAACGGATCTCGCTCCAAAAAGGTAGGCAATAAACACCAGTAGCTATGTAAGTATCAAGAGCAGGAGGGCAACGGATCTTAACAGCGTTGTTAATAAGATGACTATGGGACACCGAGGCGACAAACTAGCATAGAAAGAGCGTATACATCTAAGTACCTAAATAATGGAGCTGAACCCTGACGAAAAATCATTTCCAGACTGTCCCAAAGAAAGATTGGTTGGTGCCTGTTTGGGGTAAATGGGTATCCACCACGGTGGCAAGGACTCAGCATGGATATATTGCGTCTTTTTTGACTTCATATAACCCCATCATCGTCATCCTGTGGGTGAAATGCATAAATAATGATTACACAACGTGATATCGCCTGTTTGAGTCTACTCCACTCATTATAATGGCAACAGGATCACTTTAAACTGGATGCCTACGAAGATGTTGGAGTTCGAAAGGGTTGTCCCGATTCAGATCAGTTTTTTTTTAACAGGTGGGAGAACTGACACTGGAATAATAATAATATGGCAGTTAATAGGAGAAAAGCGGAATGCATTAGAAACACATCTTGATAGTACACATCATAAAGAATGAGGAGATTTGGGAAGTGATGTTGATGCAAGTGGAATCCGCAACTCATTCGCTTGGCACAGTAGCAGCCTACTTTATATAAACGTATTGGTTTGTGAAACGTTTGCTCCTGATGTCTAATCCTTCGATGAATTTTGAATAATTGTGAACGTTAAGCGGATGTGTTCATCATATACGAC
>JAANSM010003290.1:0-13198 GCA_036850725.1 Orchesella villosa | reverse complement strand
AAAGAGAAATTTCGTAACGATCTGGATTATTACTACCAGGGTGAAAATGAAGACCTCCAGAAAAGGTTGCGTCCACGTAAGGAATTTTTTGTCTGCTTTGTTAAATTAAAGATTATATGCATGGGGCAACGTGGGCAAATCCCTGTCCCACGGTTGAACATTGTGACTGTTCTATCTAAAACATCTCTGCAATTGCAAAATCTCTAAAAACCATTACCATTTTCTCACTAATGTAGTTGTGGAGCCTATGACATATGCAGTGATTGGAGTGCATGGGTTATTTTTCCTGACTGGTTGTATTGTAATTTTCGCACTGCTTCGTAAACATGTAAGCCACCAACATGCACCAAAATATTTTACAAGTATCGTTCATACTAGATGCGATAGATATTATTATGTTTTTAACAAAACTATTACAAGGCACATCCTTTGTGGTACATGCCTTGGATCCTTGTGAGTACAACCTTATCAATAATTCATTGGCTAATGTGTGGAACAATGATTATTGTCACGTTCATTCTGGCATTCTATCGGGACATCTCAGTCACCTGGGACATTGTACCCATTTTGTGCACCATTGTGTACGGGGTTGGGTATGTAACTTTTGTATGAAAAAACGACAAACTAGAGAATCACTGATTCGTACTTATGTACTTATAACGCCATAATGTATGAACTTACCACCACCACCTTATGGCAAAATATCTCGTATGAGAACTACTAATTATACAATTTTTCTTAACTTAGATGGACATACTCGTGTGCTATTGTCATTGCACACTACAAGGTAATCATATCTAATGCAAAAAAATGTAAAAACCTAACATAAAATTATTTAGGCACATAATAGTTTTAACTACAAGAGCCATTTCATACATTATCTAGCGGCGATGCGTCGTTAAATTCTGGAGGTCGAAAGCACATCTGATTGGTTCTGACTCTTACCCACCTGAGATCACAGAGTACCTGTATCGATATGTAAAAACTCAATAAAATTATGAAAATCACATGCAATTTACATAATATGCTGTCAGCAAAACACCTGCTACACAACAAGAAAACTTACTACTAGTAAACGGTTATGGTTAATTAAGAGGTGGATTGATTGTTTATGAACTTAAGCTTCGTTCATCGTTCATTCAGGTATGAACATTTTCACCTGTAGCACCAAATAAAATACTATACTATCTAAATGCACGTATGATTCCTAATGACAACTGTAAATGCACTCAATTTTCACTCTAAAATAATTTCACAGTCAATAAAGCCTTCATGAAACGTTTTTCAATTATTGGTTATAGTTTTCATTTGTTCTGAAGTTTGAATAGTAAATGCATGAAAGCATGATACTTTATGTTGTGCTATACGCATACGTTACGGACGCCGTCGCATTTCCCGTTGACATGAGCAGATCTAAACTCGCCATCAAAATATTTGTTGCTCTTTCATCCTACTTAAAGAGCAAGAAGCATCGCATCGCATCCTTATAGTTTATATTTACAACATTGCATTAGAACCTGAAAGATGAATTCCTTAAATAACATAAATGGAATAGGTGTAGTAAACACTCCCATTACGAAAAGGAGGATGGCTACAGAATTGGAGGAGCAAGCTTTAGTACGAATTGGATTGCCTCGTCCAAGACCTCGAAAGCCATTATCAAAATTTACAACTACCGTCTCTCCTAATCCAAATCTCTGGGATTCTCACCCAATTCCAGCTTACAGAACATTTGGCAAGGAAAGTTTACCGATCGTTAGCGCTGCGGAAAAGAAAAGTCTCAATATATCTCCTATAACTGGGGTACTACAAAACTCTAACAGTCTGAGAACAAGGCACCTCCTTCTAAAAAGAAAAACTATCCATAGGTCTCTTGAAGATTTACGGTGCACACAAAATCTTTCCAATGGATCGCGAAAAAGCATCCCTCTTTCTTTGAGAGACACTCAATATCAGACCCGAAGCAGCTCCGTAACTGGATTCTCAAGCCCGAAGGAAAACTCTTCTAGGGTGAATCTTTTCCAGAGACATTCCACAGTCCAAACGGATAATATAATTGATGCTGATAAAGACGGAGGAAGTGGAGATAAAAGAAATTCTTTTGATGATGACGATAATAACATTTCCAATCAAAATAGTTGCGAGCCTAAGGAGCCAGTTCAGAATAGGGCTGAGAATAATGTAGAGGAAGATAATATTGTGAATCTTTCAGCGGAAAATGATTTGCTCAAACGGAAGATTGAAGAGGAAAGAAAGAAGAATATTTTTTATCAGATCGTAAGTGCTTTTGTATTTGCGGCTTTGAAAGCACGTTCCAAAAAACTTGATGAGGTTGACGAGATACTGCAACAACTGGAAGGAGGAATGTGCAGCGAGAATGATATTGCATCACTTGTTGCTAAACTCTTGGAAGATGACGAAAGGTCAAGTCAATGCAATCTCATCGGAAAATACACAACTGCATAAAACGGTAAATGCAAATATAATATTTATAAAACAATTTCATGAAGTTATAAAATGAACACTATTGGAATTGGAAACTCTTTCATTTACCATTACCCTCGATCCTCTTTGCGCATTTTTAGATCGATAACCAAAGCCTTCAGTTAACAGTGGTTCGTAAGATGCAGTCAATGGAGAAAGAAAAAACAAGCTCGGTTTTCAAAGAATATGAGAAAATTAAGAGGAACTATGGTGGAACCATGAAAGAGAATGAAACTTTAAAACAAGTTAGGCATATATATAAATTAATACTACTTTCTCTGCGCCTGTAGCTTTATATTTGAGCTTCTCACGATTCTTAATTCTTACACTTCGTCTACTTAATTCTAAATTACTTATGCCCCCTCCTTTGTATTTCAATTAATTTTCAACTCCAACGTTCTTTGACGCTTTCATCCATTGACAGGAGTACGCCAAAGTTCTTGAGGAGAAAAGGAGTCTTGAGTGGAGTTTGAAAAGTTTATCCGATGAGAACACAAGACTTAACACTGACTTGAGGATACGGCTAGAGAAGAAAGAAATGCAGGTGAGAAGCATGGAGCTCGATAGAATGAGAGCAGAGAAGTTTTCAAGAGAAAATGAAGGTTTGGAAAAGGAGGTTGGTTGTTGATGAAGCAAAGTATAAAATGCTTGAATAATTCCTTACATTGTACATACATTATAACACATTTCGTTCCTTCATTTAGCAAGTTGAAATAAGAAAAACATTTTAATTTTCTAGGCAAACATATCTAAATCACAGATCAAAGACTTAGCAACTCAAAAAGCCCATTGGCAGGAGAAAGCCATTGAATGTGAATCAAAATGTTATGAACTGCAACTGGAAATGGAACAGAGGGAAAAGGCTTACGAAAAACTGTTGAAAGATAAAAAGGAAGTTTCAATGGAAAAGGAAATTTTGGCCTTGTAAGTGTTTGCATAAACATCTGGTTGAAACAAATTACTCAGAACGAAATATGCCAATGAAAAATATCCTCGAGGAAAATTATATTATGCAAACACACTGTATATTTTCGAGATCAAGTTAGCCTTACATTATTTTCATTTGTTTTCTCCTGCATAACAAATTGCCTATTTCAGATCGAAATTCAAGTTGGAGAAAGCTGTAGGCGAAGCCAAAGCAAAGTTGGAAGAAAGCACATCCGAGCGAAAGGCACTGCAGCTTTCTTGCACCGAATGTAAAGACCAATTGGAGGATTTGGAGGATCAAGTACAGTATTTGCAGACTACTCTTCGTCGCTACAAGTATGTCCAATCTACCAATGTGTTCTTTAGTTTTTAATGTTCAAAGCTACACCCATATTTTNCCAACGTGTTCTTTACTTTTTCATGTTCAAAGTTACACCCATATATTAAAGCAGAACTCGCTCCGAATTTTCACCTAATGTTGCTGTAACGTAACGTAATGTGATGTAACACATTATTATTTACGCTACATTTGCCAATACTTACCTTTTCCACATTTGTATTTATATAACCAGGAAGGAGAATGCGGAGATCCGACAAAAGCTGTATGACTGCACCCTAAAAAATGTTCAGAAGCGGAGAGTATGGGGAGCTGCTTTATATTTTCTTGTAAGCCCATTCGAAGCGTTCAAGAGATTTTATTTTGGCACACCTGAGCAACCCCGTGAAAATTCGGGTGGTAATAGGAGATCTAGAATGCTTGATTCTGATAGTAAACGTGCATAGCCATTTCACATTTAGTTATATAGCAAAATATGTAAACTGCAAAAATGAAAATTGAATTTTTGCGACATCGCATATCAGTTTAGTGGTTGCTTCATACAATATAGTTTACATAAATATATGTACTCACATAATAATTTTGATTGATGATTAAAACGAATGTTTATTAGTGTAGGAATGGGTTCATTGAATAAAGTTGAGATTCACACGCGTCAGTTTGTAAGTACTTTAACTTTTTCCCTTTATTTGTCAACATTCAGGTATTCACATCAAGTAAACACACTAAGGTACATGTACATACGTATATATCGACAAAGCTTTCCTACAAATTTTACAGATATATATTCAATATTACTATTACTGCATTAGTTTTCTAACATTCAACATTTCATGTCAAATAGTGTAATGTAATGTAATTATACAGATAATAATATATTGTACGTGCACACATAGATCCATGAATATTTAGATAGGTAATAATAATATTTGCATGCATGCAGTATACTACAATGTATGTACTATTGGGATTTTGGGATATTACAGTCTCCATTTTATTTAACGTCTACGTATTGGTGGAAGATTAGGGAAGTTAGAAGGGTCGAATTTCTAATTCATTACATTAGATAGAGAGATACCCGATGTACAATATTAGAGCGTGTTATATTGACAATATGGGAATTTACGTGTATTGGTATGATCGTATGATGCAATTTAAAGGGAATCAATCATTCTATTTTTATGCTTAAGATAAGTAAAGTAATTTACAGTGTCATTTGATCTACTAGCGCTCTTTGGAGGTAATTAAGTAATATATAGTAATCGCAAATCGCAACACAACAGGAACAGCACCATTGAAACTGTTGAAAAGGTAAATTTTTTCATGTGTGTGGTGTGAAAAATGATGAAGTATCTCCTAGTAGTAAAAGTGTGCCAATGCCCATACTTTCTACTATTCTACTTTCTCAAACGGTGAGGTGAGGTATACCGAGATTGAACATCGTGTTTCTTCATGTGTGTGATGTGAAAAATGATGAAGTATCTCCTAGTAGTAAAAGTGTGCCAATGCCCATACTTTCTACTATTCTACTTTCTCAAACGGTGAGGTGAGGTATACCGAGATTGAACATCGTGTTTCTGGCATTGAAATTATTTGTACAATTGAAAGGAACGCTATAATGCAGTATATTATGTGCATCTTCCTTTGTGTTGAACAGGCTTATTTTCAACGTTAAAATCATCATGCTCTTGTCTGATTGTGCAGGTTTCCTGATTTGAAAATTTGAAAGGACTGAAAGCTTAAATGATTCTTACACCTAGAGGAATTTTTTTGGAATTAAGATACGATACACGCATTACTCTAAACTTATGTATATACCCTTTTCTGGCCTACTACACTTTCAACTTTTCTACATTTTGTTTTCAAAATATTGAATATCAGTTAGGAACTGAAAAAATATGCTTAAATATATTTTCTATGTAAAGATGAAAATATTCCCCACAAATTCTAACCCCCCAATTTTCAGAATCATTCTACTATTTATGCATGCATCACATGAAATATATATAATTAATATAATTCCCACAGATCACATTAAATTCCTATGCAAAATATTGCAAAAGTAATTTTCATCGCTGCCATCAAACTTATAATTAGTATTATTTACGTTATCGAAGTCGAGGACACATGATCTAGGAATTCAAATTCAATGAGTATGTGCATTATTCAATGACTTACGTTTCGATTTCGAAATTCGCTACTTCCTACGTGGTTTCCCATTTACTACGAAGGTAGATTTAACTAGAACAATAGTCGCTACCAATTTTTTACTAATAATATAATGCATTATACAACGTAGTAATGTGTTGATCTGTATGTAGATTTGGTTTGTGTAAACGAAACATCAGAGAATTCGATAAGTTTAATAAAGTACCTTTCAACATTTCAAAGATACTCTCATTACTGTTTTGATTCTTCCGTTGGAAACTTCACTAAAAATTCTTTTTTTTCGAAATTCGAATTGCTCCGAAACGTATGTGTGATGAGTACATTTTGACATTATACAATCAATTTATAATATATATTTTCTACCACTACGACAACATTTATTATGCGCCATAATAGATTCGATAATCTGGTTTCCCAAATTCATTATGAATGCATATTCTTGTTAGAATGTTTGGAATTGCATCCACGTCTGCCTTCTGTCGTACTTACTTTTTCTTCATCGTTAGTCGCATTGGTATTGTGGCTATGGATTTAATCATAACTTTGGGATTCCTGCTGCACCATTGTTATTCTTCGGGGGCTTTTCACAGGCATCACAGTTGTATGTGGACACTGACACGGTGAGCTGAGTTCAGGAATGGTAGGGCTTCTCCTATGTGGAACTAGACCGAGTTGTTTCTTGATGTAGCGTGCCACCAACTTTTGGGGGCGACGCTGCCACTCATTTAGTACTTCCTTGGGCGCAAGGACCTTGAAGGAAAATGGATTTTACTTTAGAGTGAATACGAATGAATACATGATCATGCATTTTAAATTTCACAAATATTTCACTCCCGTTTTTCAGAGTGACAAAGGCAAATCTCCTATATAGAGCGTGTGAGCACTACCACTATACCAGAACCATCATAAATTTCGACCATTTCGTATTCCAAGCTTTTTCCCACTATTCCCACTTTACAATGTTGCCACATCATAAAATTTATCTAGTCAGTAAGTCCATGAGAAAGTTTTATCTCACGAAACTGAAAGTGACTTTTAGTACTTCCTTGGGCGCAAGGACCTTGAAGGAAAATGGATTTTACTTTAGAGTGAATACGAATGAATACATGATCATGCATTTTAAATTTCACATATTTCACTCCCGTTTTTCAGAGTGACAAAGGCAAATCTTCTATATAGAGCGTGTGAGCACTACCACTATACCATAACCATCATAAATTTCGACCATTTCGTATTCCAAGCTTTTCCCCACTATTCCCACTTTACAATGTTGCCACATCATAAAATTTATCTAGTCAGTAAGTCCATGAGAAAGTTTTATCTCACGAAACTGAAAGTGACAGACTCACAAAATTGTATTCTTATTCTGATTTGACTCCATAAGACCTTTTAAGTATGTATGAGGTATAACTTAATAATAAGGAAGACGGAGCTGAAAAGATTGTGATGCAGAGCAGATATAATATGTTTCAGAGTCAAAACCAACCTGATCGCCCCTTATTCGATCGAGAAGGGAAACACAGACAACTGCAGCCCGTATTCCAGCGTGATGTGTGAGCGCAGCGAATGCCAACGACTCCATCTCAATGTTTGTTACACCACTTCGTTGGAGATGGCTAATGTAAGACATCTTCTCCTTTTCTGAGTAGTCACAGAAAGCTTCCATCCAATCTTCCTTGACCTATCATGAAAATGTAAAAAGCGAGGTTTTATTAGATTACGTTGGAGGAAAACGTTTCATCTTACGACTTACTTGTGCACATATTTCTGACATCCTTTTCTCCTATCAGGAAATTGTCACTTATTGTGCCTTGTGCCTTTGCATACTATCACTTCAACTCAAATGACTTCGTATAAATGACTTACACAGGGACGAAGGAGCCAAAGAATATAAAATAACATGTGACAAACATTTCATGTTTTTGTCTTAACTTTTACATGTTCCCCTTAGGTCACAGCCACAAGAAGAGAAGGGAAAGCACAATAGCATTTGTTTTATCGAAAGCTGGAGATCTTCGCCCACTCATAATTCACATAAAATTATTATGTGATGGAGGCAAGCATGACAATTTCAAACTGACAAGAAATCTTTTGATATTCTTATTAGTATGCAGATAAAGAAATCACGTAACTTTGTACATAGTTTTGTAACGAAATTGGGTATTTCTCCCACGTATTGTGTAACACAAGATTTGCAAGTAAAGATGATATATTGCTAGACGTACTTACCTTCATAAAAATCATCTGTGCACATCGTCTTTCCAGATACAGTGTCGTACGGCTCTTGGGTTTCCCTTGAAATACCAAGAAGCTCATCGCATAGCCGCTTATCCAACTTGCCGGGACGACGCACTTTCTTCCCTAGAACGGTCTGCATTTCATTGAATAAGAAAAGAAAGAATAAAGATACACAATCAGAATTGATTTAAGCACACAAGCGTGGGTGATTTTTTCATTTTCTTTTCTAGCTTTCTCTAACAGAATAGAATTTTTATTTGATTCCCCCAAATTAGTTTAGCTCTATAGAATAAATACACTTTCTCTTTCTTATATTTTCTCAACATAAAAAAAGGTATATTGAATAAACAATTTCCTACTCCATGCTCCAATTCTATCCTTCTGAATTCAAAGTAAACAACTACCGTGTCTAGATCTTGGTAGCAAACTATGGACTCACTCACGTCAGTTTGGGAGAGCAAACTTGAAAAATAATTGACTCTACACAAAGCATATAGAATTTCCAGAAGGATCATATCACACATGTTTCCAAGTACTTTATTATTCACTTACCAACTCTTGATACGACTTCAGGTCCGAATTAAGAGCTTCTTCAGTGATGATCACAGTTCCCCCATCGATCCCTATTCCACCACATGTGCCAATTCGGAAAAATATGGGATCGCACACTTTCGCATGGTACATCAATTTGATTACTTTCATGAAGAAGAATACTCACAGACGGAATGCCCATACCATGCTACAAAATATGGAAAGTCATATTATATTATTGAATACTCTGCCTTGCCCTAAAAATGCAACATTACAGAAACAGTGTGTATATATATTATGTACTACGTGTGTATTTTGTGTATATGTGATCAAAATCATCAAAGCAATGAGAACTAGTGCAGCAATATCAACGAAAATCCTACAATTTTGGCAGCGATACTATTACTAGTAAAAATGTTTGGAATGACATTTAAAGTAATGTTAGCAAAAAAAAGTATCAAAAGCTACCCGTGTCGATAAAAGAAAAGAATTTTCATCAGCATTCCATATCTCGAAACGGTCGAAAAAACCAGTCGTAAAAATCCATTTTAATAGTTGAGTAGTCGAAAGATTGAAGCACAAAGGAAAAGCTGAAAAGCCACCCATTTCAAGTGTTGACGTGATGAATGCATGTAATTGCTTATAGGTACACACATTGCAGTACAACATAGTACTAGGCCAGGTCATATATATATATAAAGCATTCAATATGCATGAATGAAATCGCAATCTAGCATAACATGACTTACACTAATAGAGAGAACAGGCCCAGTTTTGTACATGGAGTAGCGGTACGAGTACTGACTGATATCGAGTAGTTGAGTTCCTGCTGGAATTTTATAGTCGATCTCCTTCATTATATAGTAGGCGAATTCTTCCATGCGTTTGGGTGTGCCTCCAATACAGACGAACTGGAATAAAAGAGAAAAATGATGAGAATATGAGAAATGTACAACAAAAAAGGGAGTGAAAAATGATAGGAAAGATGAGGAAGTGTGGGGGCGCTGATTTATGCGAATAATTTTATATGGATGTGGTGACTAGGATTATGCATGATATCCTTTTGTCTTTTATAATAATGCATCAAGTTTCCTTTCTTCGACGAATACTTCATGTAATGCTAATGAATAAAAACGAGAACGAGAGTTGTGTGTAGACGAAAATGCGTCGTAAAAGGACTTTGTGAAGGATAGAAAAATATGGAGAAAAGGAATAAATTCGAGCTCTTTTTTATCTGTGTAAGTAAATTTAGTTTCCTCTATACGCCTGTGGCTGAGTTGACTATGTTTTTTAAATGTAGACATTTTACTTTCTCCACTTTCTTCATTTTAAGCTCTATAATGCTGTTTGAATGAGCTAAAGCAATAGAATTCTGTGTAATACATATAATTATACGCATGGTAAAATTCTATGTGCAACAAAGGAGAACTGAGTGATACTTTGAACATTTAAAAGATGCAGACTTTTATATAAAATGGCAAGAAACAAATATAATGGGCATCATTTTCCCCAGACATCATCGAAAAGGGGGATCTATCTCTGCACCGGAAATACAATTTTTGTGCAGCCATCCCATTATGCCTATAGTGCCCACATGGGTGTTCTTTGAGTTTTGTGCAATATGAAATCGTTGAAAATAGTCACTATTCACTTTAGTACATTTCATCTTAGCATGCTTGTAACCAAGCACGGCAGTGTTCCATCACCACCTACAGAGTTCTCACTTGTCATTGAATACATTCCAATCCACTATACGTATTCATACCCCATGCTGTGGATTCCAGTGAGGAAGTTTTGGTTTGGTTGGGGTACGTATATAGAGTTATAAGAACGAAAACAATATATGCATTCACCACCACACCGCTGTGGAATTTTGGGAAGAGGAGCAACCGAGGCGGTAATAGCATGTACTTAAAATGAATCATTGACCTAGTTCCTAGTTACAGTCTAATACTGGAGACTGGAGCTGGTCGACAAACAAGAGTATGGAATCAATGACACAGAAACAGATACAAGCTATATAGTATATACACACGTATATAGAGGACATGAAACATTTATGTAACTTGGGGAAGAAGTGATAGGTAGTAGCAACCATTCTCAAGTGGCATTACAAATGGCGTAGTTTGAAATAGTAGGATTTCTTCCTTCTTTCCCACAAACACCAACTCAAACACAGTGACTGCATAAAACATACATAATATAATGTAAAATGTAATACACAATACTACTACATCAGCAAATACAATAACAAAGTCAGCTATCGCCATATCGTCATCCTAACTTGGAAATAAAAAGGAACAAAGTGTGATATGAGGACATGGCTTGTGTTTGCACGCAAAAAAAGACTACTTTTCCCAACTTCTTTTAACCCTTCCCACTTTCCCTTTTCCATTCCGCCTTCGTCTAAAAAGGAAACTAGAAACTTTCCTTTTGAAAGAGAAAGCAGAGAGGATGGAAAAGATACCGTTGTATAAATAAGGATTTTTATATAAATACATTTTATGATAGGTAGTATAGCTTCTTCAATGTATATACTAACAACCAAAGCGTTTATGCAATATATATGGAACGACGAAGCCGAAGAAAAAGTGACTTGCTTCTCTGCACAATTCACAAAAGCATTTCACCAGCCAACGCTCTTGGCAAAATTCCAAGAGTTTGGAGAGGTCTATACGTTACCAGTTTACCAAAAACGGTATGAAGCCCAGCTCCAAGTTATAGATGAATACATGCATTTATGCCTCGCCTTATTGTTAGTTTAGTGTATATGTAGCATGTCCCATAGCGCATAACAAAAAACTGTATAACAATCCGAACAAACCAACACAAAACTTCTATATAGCCATGATATATAAAGATGCAGTGGTTACGAACGACTAACTGGGTTCAAGGATGTAAAATGTCTGGATAGATGTTGTTATCATCACAAAAAACGTATAAGTTGACACCAGTAGCATAATATACAACTACCATAAAGTCACATCGTAATTGCTACAAGCATGCACCGAAAACGAAACAATGCTTAGACGGCACTGCAAGTGCGACTGATCAATACTATTTCCGAAGGGATGCCAAATATCAATGGTGAAAGTAGCGTCTTAAAAAGTAATTCATATACTTACTTGTCTACGGAAGTTGGTCAATAGAGTTAGACACCGAAAAATTTATAGAAAATGAGCCCGGGTTCAAGTACTAAAGAAAATGATAAAAAATGGCGACGAGTTTATCACCAAAAAGTTTTCCATCGCGTGTGATTTTGTTAGTTGACCTATACCAGGAAAAACTAATCTGTTGAACTGATCGAGTACAACCAGAACTATAGAATACATTAGCAAAGTAGCGTGTATCACCCTCAACCATAATATTGGAAAAGGCCAAAACTTCATTATACAAATAACATTAAATTATCATTAATCAAGTTGGTTATCCGGGATATTTTAAGCTTCGCATGTCATGCAGAAGACAGATACTAATGATCTAGATGTTGTTAACGTAGTCAAATTACTTTGCTAATAGAAAAAGTTTATCAATTGATACTTGAATGAAGTTTCCTACCAATATTGAAAATTGTGAGTTGGAGTTCTGATTTTCTAGAGAAAACGTTAGTTTTAAAACTCAAAAATAAATCCAACATTTAGATCATTTGTTATTTTTTAATGTATTCAGACATAAAGAATCTTTTTAGGTATACGACTAAAATTATAGTAAACGTGAAAGGTAGTACATATAACAATTTGCGTCATGTAATAACCGAAACGAGCCTGCAGTCAGACTTCATAACTTGTAGACAATATTACACTGAAAATAAAATTTTAAAGCTAAAGGCATTTCAGATCGGATATTCTCATTCTCATCAAATAAAATCGTTAAGTTTTACGGATTGTATTTAAGACTTCATACTTCTTTTGAAAAATTCTGTACCGATTTTAGAAAACTCTACCTATATGTATCAAAGTATGTCAACGACAGATAGCTAAAATAACGATTAGCTAACAACTTTAGATAAGCTAAGTTGATTTCCTTTCAAAAGAAAAGTAACAAGCAACGTAAAAGTTTTCAGGCCACAACTGACCTTGAAAGGGAGCATTAACGTACTCCCGTGACATTCCAAATCCCAACACAACCACCTAGTTTCAGTGGAGTGGTGGGCGTGGGTTTTTGGGAGCCCCAATGCTCACACAACAGACGCATACTATATGTATGATCGTATGAATAATACATATAAGCGAAATCTCCGTTGTTCTAAATCCTTTGTTAAATTTTTATGGTGGTGGTGTGGTATATATGGTGGCATAAGTAGACGAAGAACGTAGACACACATGATGTAGATTACAAATTACATTTTTTGTCTAAAGCGTGTACAGCAGATGAGTGCAAAAACGCGGTTTAGCCTTCAGCTCAATTTATCCACTGTCAGGCAAGGAACGAGTGAAGTCATTTTCTCGAAGAAAATCCTCCTCCTCCTGTCCAACTGAAACCACAGCATGGCACTCCATATTATACCTTAAA
>JAANSM010003289.1:0-13203 GCA_036850725.1 Orchesella villosa | reverse complement strand
TCTTGCCTTGACGTGTTTTCCCTCAGGAAATACTCATATATAATATATGCATTAGAGTTAAAGTTAAAAATTGGAAAAGTTGGCCAATGTTACATTATTTGCATCCGTAATGGTAAAACATAAACACACATCATATCACACAACATAACCTAAGCTTTTTTAAACAGGGTAAAAAAATAGCGGTGTTTGAAGTCCGAATTGTTATGGTAATATATATAGTCTCAATACATTTCACTTTACATCCATGTCATTTTACGTGCAGATCCAAAAAGAACACCGACAAAAATGAGCACACAAGTTTTCGAATACATAATAAACTTTCTTTAATACATACTTATAACGATACATCCTGGGTTTGTGTAGAAATTACATTAAATAGAATAATGCGGAATATATAGATATATAAGGTGGGCTAAATTGAATTGAACCGTTCAT
Source organism: Orchesella villosa (assembly GCA_036850725.1). Lineage (NCBI taxonomy): Eukaryota > Metazoa > Arthropoda > Collembola > Entomobryomorpha > Orchesellidae > Orchesella > Orchesella villosa. The sequence goes on along the minus strand of JAANSM010003289.1, from coordinate 12,768 downwards.
AATGCTCATGTTCTGTAGAGGATGACATGATACAACTTGCATCTATATAAAATGTTCCTGGAACAAGAATCTGAGCATATGTTTATATGTATCTTTTACACATGTATGAAATATATGTACATATAATATAATAACGAAAACTTTTTCATGTATCTGTGATTTGAAGTGGAAGTTTTGTTTACATTCAATGTTGACACTAGAAAATAATGCAGGAAGTTAACAAAATAAGAGACGCATATATTGCTCACACATCTTAATACTAATAATGTGGTTTTGGGTTGCGAGAAGTTAAGTTGACGCCCACGATATTTTTCATTGTATTTATCTTTGAGCAGACTTAATGAGATTATAGAAACCTGTAGTGTGCATTTCATAAGTACTTATAACAACATTGGTAATTTGGTAAGGAAAGTATCAATAGTTGGTTTCCAGCATTAGCTGTGTTGGTACTTGGAACGAGCACACTTGACACTTCAATTTTCTTCATTACTTTTTTGTTTGAAATAACTTATGACTCATTCATGTTTTCCTGCCAGTTTCTCATAACTTATGAGAAACTAACAAAAAGGAAAAAAATCAGTTCAGCACCAAATACTAATATGATTAGTTTTTTGTGGCTCGGAGGAGTTTTAATCTGATATCCGTGGGTTGGCGAACAGGAATGCAAACAAAAGTCAACTATGAATTAACAGATTCAGCTTGTTATTGTCATCGGATATAAAAGTAACTACAAACGTTTATTTGGTTTGTAGAAAGCTGCACATCAGCGGTGGAAATGTTGTAGATGGTTTCATCTACAAATTGATGGAATTGATTAGCTTTCTTTGTTTATACGCCAACCAATTAACGATTAATTTCTAACAAACTTTTTCTGTAACTGTCTTATCAAATAGATTACGATTTTCCATCAAATTTGAATTGATGGTTGGTTTGGTGTAGGATAGAAACTTGAGAAAAGGTATTTTAAAAGTTAATACGTCCCAAGAAATAACCACGGAATACCGACAGAACGACGGACACAAGTGTATGTAACAAGTTGGAAACATGTTGTCAGTTGATACTTTGAGAGAAAGTGACTGATCACCATCATCACCCGAAAATAAAGACAGAACAATTGTCAATATGGAGTATCGTCTGCAAATGAATATATATACATTACAAAATGTACATTTAAAATGATTTGAAGTGTGAAAACGAACAGGGGATGGGTGTGATTAGTAAATTGAGAAACTGCTGCAACAATATTTTTGTCAGGTTGACAAGTGTGGTCAACGCGGTCATCACATCATAATTTGATGCTGATTTGCAATGTATAAAACGATTTGAACCATGTCCATATGTGTAACATCTTTATTCAAATCTAGCATAGTCTCGATCTCTCCAACGTATCTATGCACAATACACTTTCTCCTCTCCTTTGCTATAAATAGATACGGTACAAACAAGGTACAATCTCATTTTCCGAGTGTTTTCCATATGTTGCACATAAGTAAGTATGTGTATAAATGTATTATCTTATATTTACGGGTTTTAGGAATACATATAATGGGGAAGTTCACTGCAGCCGTTGCGATCGCTACGTTTGCTTGCACCGTTATAGTAACGGAACAAAAAACTTGCAGCTGTGAACGGACAAAAATTAAATGTTCGTTATAACCGTCTCGTCAAACTATTTCCTTCGATGAAATATTTACCTCGGTCACTTCACTGTAGATGTGTTTAAAGCCATAATAAATTGCGTTTTATACTTTGCTTAAGCTACTACTATTTAGGGATTTTCCTGCCTCCCATGATGCCTAAAATATCCATTCGAGTAGCCACTGTAAATCAAATTTGTGAAGCTGCTGCATTGGATCTTATTTTGTGCGACTCCAATGAAGAATTCGATCAAACCTTTGATGATGCTATCGATAATATCCTGATTTTAGAGATGTCCAGATATGTAAATCCTCGTCAACCGCTTCCAAAATCTGACAAATGGTACACTGAAATCCTACCAGAGGTGGATGATTCGCGATTTCGGCATTTCATGAGGGTTTCTAGGAAGGATTTCGCATTTATATTGATCCAAATTGAAGATCATGAAGGCTTTCATGGAACTAATTCTGCTCAGCAATTCCCAATCCATAAGCAGTTAGCCATTACATTATATAAACTGGGTATGGACGGTGGGGCCTCATCCATTTGTAATGTTGCAGCGTTGTTTGGTGTAGGAGATGGTGGGACCATAATGAAAGTAGTTTCTAGAGTGCTTGAGGTAAATTTCTTTCTTATTCCAATTAGACTGTCAGTCGAGTGAAACGTACGTCATTATGACTATGATCTAATTATGATAATAATTAGGCACTATTGGCAAAAGAAACTCAATGGATAAGCTGGCCAAGCACTGCAGAACGGAAGAAGATTAAGGAACATATGTCCGATAAACTGCCTGGTTGTATCGGATACATTGATGGATCACATATTATTTTAGATGAGGCCCCTATAGATGACAAAGAATCATACTATACAAGAAAACAAAGATATGCGATTCAGATTCAAGCAGTTTGTGATAATGAAAAGAGGATTCGGAACATCTACGTAGGGTTTCCAGGCTCCGTCCATGATGCACGTGTATTTGCTAATTCGTCTATTGGTTGCAAGCCACAGAATTATCTCTCAGAAGGTGAATGGTTAGCTGGAGACTCTGCCTACGCAAACACTAAATTTATAGTAACTCCATATAAACGTAATGCAACTAATGGTAGCGAGAGACAAAGGAAAATATTTAATAGGTACTTCTCAGGATACAGAGTCAACATTGAATGTTGTTTTGGGCATCTTAAGGAAGTATTCCAAAGTTTAAAAGGTATTAGGATTCGAGTTGATCTTGATAAGCACAAGCAAGCGTGCGACTGGTTCACAGCTTGTTGCATTTTATATAATATGATATTACCTTCCCTTGAAATGGACATGTCACTTTTTGAATGCAGTGATGAAGATGAAGAGGCTGTGAATTCCATTCCATTTTCAGAAGTCGATGAACAACGATCGTTGACTTTCAACTTCGTAGTTAATAAATTAGGTTTGTGAGTACTACGTTAACTAGTTATGCGGGAGTTTGAGCATTATAAGTATCTAATGTTTGTATACCTAAATGTGATGCAGTTGAACTTTATTTCTAAGATTTTGAGTTTCGTTACTATTAATCATGGCATTTTGTATTCGTATGCATCTTAGTTCAAGATTTGTGTGTATACAATAAATCTTTGTAGAATTCAATTGAAATCTTATGTTTATTAAACCCAGAAACAACTTATGATAACCTACTACAAAACCAATACTACAAAACGCAAAATAGAATTATAAAAATTACTGATGTGATTAGCTTACTTATCACTAAAGTTAAATGAACGTACGTATTAAGAATATGTAAAAATTTGTAAACATAGCTTGACCATAGTATCTAATTCATATTTAAATACGACCACTTTGGATTTTTGCTAACTCTAACTTAAGTTGATTGTCAGCATCAATCTTATACTTTGCCAATTGGAATTCATTTTCCATCCTTTTCTCATCCATTTCGAATTTTTTTTGAGTGTTAATTTTCTCAAACTCGAATCGTTCTCTTTGTAACTTCACGGTTTCTTCTCGTTCAGCTTTTGCTTCAGCCCATTGCTCACGTTTCATGGTAAGTTCATCTTTCTGAACTTCGAATTTCAGCTTGGCTGTAGACGCCAATATTTCCATTCCTGATTCAGGATACTTTCTCTTATTCACCTGAGTGGCCTTCTTGGTTTCGGGTTGGCCCATTGAAATAGGTTGTTGAAGTTCATGTCCTTCTCGATTCTGCTGTTCTGAGGTCTCATCGGCCTGATGGGCTTCAGCAATCTCAATAATTTCAGGTGGAGCAATATCTCCTTCAGGATTCGATGAATCATGTAGAGAAGGAGGAGTAATGCTGGAGCGTGTACCAAATATTTCATCGAGTTGATCAAAACGTGGGCACAGTTTTAGAATTTTCTCTGCGCAATATAAAGTTAGGTGTAATGTTTCAATTTAAAATTGTACGATGAGTAGCTGAGCTGGTATTTATAATTTTGAATCATTACCACGAACACTTTCTTCTCCCTCTTCTTCTAGAACGCCTTGTCCAGTTTTCTTCCTCCAATCAATTGCAAGCGTGTACTTTCTTCGCATATTGTAGATCATGCTGTGTAGTTGAGTACCAGTGCAATCAAAAATTTGCAGTTTAGCTAGTGCAGACTCATAGTAAGCCAAAGCATTCGGTTTTTCAATTGAACAACCTGCACGAATGGTATCCAATAAGTGCTCGAGAACTTCGGTTTTCTCTTTTTCGGTCCAGCATCTTCTTTCTTTTTTCTGTTTTTCTCCTTCCTGGTTATTAATACGGCCAGAAACCGGTTTTACCGACTTACATGAACGTGGCATCATGGGTTTTTAAAATTAAGAATAAATATCTACTCAAGAAGTTTGACGTTGAATTAAACAAGCGATGCTATAACGAGAATAACGGACCTTTTTTGGTCCTTTATGTTCGCTTCGTTTGTTAACAACATTTTCCATAGTAAAATCATGTGAAATTTCGTTAGAGATAACGAAGGTTTGTTTGACCCGTTACCTTAGCAGACATAACGGATGTAACGATGATAACAGACGTAGCGAGTGACTCAGTGAACTCCCCTAATATATTATTACGAAATAGTTTTGATGTGTTGTAAACATTTCACGTATGAATGTTATGTAGATAATGAGAATAAAGTTTGGTAAAGAATTCCTCCAAAAAATGAAAGTTTAGAAATTCAAAGATCTTATTACGTGCCATTTCCTATTTGGATCTTCAACTTTGGACGTAATAACAAAAGTTTCGAACAAATATGCAAGAGCATGATAGATGTCCGCAAACGTAGCAGAAACGAGCATGTAATGTATGTACGTAAAGATAGGAAAAACTGCACTATAGTATTTAGTATATGCATCTAAATAAACGAGCACAAACATCTTGCCATCATCCACATAGTTGAGAGGAGCACACAGGAGCAGGCGTGAACACATGACTGCTAAGTTGAAGTGACGCATTACACCACTTTTTTGAAGTTTGAATTATTTTTTGACATGAAAAAAAGTTACGGATTGCCTTAACTCCCAAGTTGACGCTTGATTCTTTGTGAATAGCATTGTGTAGCCATACGTAGTATTTTTTGGCTCACACTCAGTACTGCATGAAAGGCATGACTTAAAATGAAAGCAAACTAATTAGGGGAGTTATGTTTCAAAGAACTAAAATTAGCTTGTAAACATTTACGAAAGAACAACACGAACGTACTGAATTTCAGTAATGAGGCTTCGCTTCGACAGTTTCATCAAACTGAAAAGGGAAGGAAATTGATCGGGAGCACTAGGGAGAAAGCACCGAAGGAAAACATAACAATGCTCCAATTCTACACACCAATTTGCTTTCCATGAATGAAGTAATTAATTGACATTCCTTTGGATTTGGTGGTGGGCACATTTTGTCATTAAATTTTAAATGAGAAAAACTTTCCAAGGCTTTCACTTGAATTATAAAACCTATAGCTACTTACTACAGGTGGGGACAGGTGTGTATGAAAAGGGAATGCTTTTTCCCAACGTAATTTCTTAAAATTACATATACATCCACCGGTTGAATAAAAAGAACACCTCTCCAATATTCAAGGAAGCCAAAAGAAAAATAACATTGTTAATCTTGCTTGCAACAGAACAGTAACACAAAAGTGAGTTATACCTACCTGTAAAAACTTTCGTATTCTTTCTTTTGAAACTGATATTTTATATGGTTCTTCAAATATTCAAAAGAATGTTTACTAAGGAATATTGAACATATATGTGTATTTTTTCCCTCGAGGAATATATTTGATACTGAGCAGAAGCAGGGGCCAAGGCCAAGGAGAATATTAAGGTACACGTCTGATCTACACAATACGTTTTTTAAGCGTCTGTGGATTCATATGATGATGAATGGTGATAAATAGTAGGGAGGTGTTAAGTTAGTAGCGTATAAATATAAATAATTTAGTTTACAAGTCCAAATTTTAGCACTGAATTGAACATTTTAAACGGGAAATTTGTAGGCACTACTCCATACATAGAGCCTTCGGTTTTCGGAAATGATTATAAAATCGAAAAAATCTTTCATACTATCCATTAAGTAGACTTATGACAATGTGATTGCCTTGTACTTACAGTCACATATTGTCAAGCTACATTAGTGGTGAAAGTGCACAATAGTGGGAAGCAAGTGCTTAGATTTGGCAATCGGTTAAGGGAACACATGAAACCATTATGGTTGATAGTTAATGACATGGTTGTACTGACTCACAAAGGAAGAAAGTAGTATCTATAAAACGAAACCAAAATCGTTTAACGTCATCGTTATCACAGATTTTCCACATATACACATTATATTCCCTAACCCAGAAAGTGTATGGAAAGACACCTTTATCTTCAGTTCTTCAGAGATAGAGAGAAGCCTTGGTTTTTTATACCTGAATGTTGTGGGTTGCTTCCCTCCAAGGCATGCATGTAGTAATGCTTCTGCTAGTGAAAATGTGGAAAACTTGTTAAGCTACATTGTGGCTTTCACCTTACTTGACTTGTTTTTGGAAAGCAACACCAAAAATTGTCGACTGAATACTTTGCTTTCTCTACTGCACCTTCTGTGTACTCAGTAGTCTAGTCTGAAGTAGCCTCGCTCTTGTATACTTTCCCTTCTTTCACTATTCTGGTTATGTCATGCAACACGGATTGCGATAATGGGATTACATTAACAAAATACACACAGCTCCACAACTCTCTCTCCCAATTTAAACTAAAAGCATGCAAAAACACCAAGCATAAATATAGATACACTCATGCTTGACTGTATTCTCTGAGGGCCAAAGGAAGCTATCCCTTTATTTATATTTATGATGTGTGTGTGTGAAACTGTGTGGGAATTTGGGCGGAAATTCACAGGTGCTTTCATCCATAACCATAACTAGAAACATGGTAAAGTGCAGACAGACTGCAGTGTGCCGATTCACGCTACTCATTTAGCTTTCTCTTTCAACTCACACTTCATTACCATCTATTTAGAATATTTATTCAAAACATCATAATAACTATATATCCAGAGAATTATATTATGATAAATGACACATGATATGATCATGCATAGTGAGAATGAACAAGCACAAATTATATATAATAATGTATTTATAGCAGCCTCATAATATTTCTTTAGTAAAATTATCCATTTGTTCATCATCTCGTCGAATAAAGGATAGAAGGGATTAAGGTTTGGTTTTATTTGTTTCCTAATTCTCATTCCACAAGACCGCCCACTGCTTTCATTATGAAGACAGAGAGCATGGGGTGTGGATGCAGCTGATAATACTGGGGATTAAATAAAACAATGCTGGAACATTCAACATTGAAGCTTTTCTATAGATATGAGACGAGACGATCAGCCAGATTAACTGCCAACAAGCTTAGTTGTTTTTTAACCTCTGACATACACCATTGTTGGTGATTACAACTATTTCAACCTTCAGAGAGTTATCACTTCCTCCACTTTTCTCCCTTATTACAACGCTATACTATTTTTACTTTCTTTCTTTTCTCCCTCCTAAAGATACTAGATGGTTAATCTAGTGAAATGTGTGTGGCGTGTGAAACTAAAAGTTCAATTATTCATTCTTGATATGTTGGAAAAGTTGGGTCTTAGTCATCCAAGAAGTTTCTTTGTTTTGCACACTACCGGCAATATACAAATGTACTCTCTCTCTCTGTTGAGTTTAGGCAAAGAGTAACTATAAACTCTAAGGTATTCTAGCAGAGAAAAAACGTTTCTTCTCTTATAGCTTCAAACGACTTGGAGAGGAAACGAGGAGAAAATGAAAGAAGTAGAGGATGTGGCATGCCTGAACTGAAATGTATAGTTTTGATCCACACAGTACATTATAACACTATACTGTTGCGGACTCTAAAGATACTTCACTGCAAATGCTAACAGCTAAAGAAAAAGGTAGTGGTAGGAGAGAATTCTCAAAGGAGACTGACTATTTTGATGATCATTCTTCTGCTATGTAAAAACTTCTTACATATTATAATGTGCCTATTTCTAACGTTGCTTTGACTCTCGTTCAGCTCAAGAATGGCAACTTTTTTTACGCAAGTGGTGACATGTAATAGAGTGTGGTTTTTAAGTTGGTAATATGAAATTCAACACAATTTATAAAATCATGTATCACTTGAATATTTTATTGTTTCTGTCTCGCATATATGATATATACTAACACATCTACTGTATTATATTGCATATTGCATTCACGCCCACTATATCATTCAGTTCGAGTTCTGAGGAACGATACGACTTGAGTCTTGAGTATCTTTATATACGTGTTACACAAAGTTTTCATTCATTAATAAAATATCATCATTTTTTCTGTAGTACTTCTGTCAAAATTAGAAGAAGATACGACCTCATTAATTTATTCAAAAGTACAATGATTAATTACCATTAATGAGCATGGAATAGTGGAAAAACGTGTAGGATTGAAAGTTACATAATCATTCATTTATCAAAACAAATACCTATTAACTTCAAAACGAAAAAGTTTTGAATCAGTTTGGTTTATTGGGTAAGCACATAGGGAATCGACACAGGGACAATTGGATTTCATAAGGAGTGCAACAGATTCATTAATCATGTAAATTTTGGTGATCACAGTCACAGTCATTAGTCTGATTTACATGTACAGAATCAAGTAAAACTAATTAGTATGTTCATCTTGAATATACACGTATATACTCGTGTTGATATATTATGAGTAGCTATATATATTTGTAAATGACATTAACCCAACTAATTTCCTTCAATGGCTGGGTGTGTTACGATTACGATTCAAAAACTTTTTCTGCTTTTTACAACAGTAGGACATTACTCATTACTATTTACAGGACAATAAAGTGAATTGAATGCCAAGGTTCATGAAGCATTTTGGGAAGCATCTCTGCAGGCTAAATTTCATTGATTTGTTCAAAAATAGACATTTTGACATATATTTTTTTGTGTCATATGGCATGAGCAATGCTCGAAAATTAGATTTTCCACCCCACAAATTCACTCTGTCTTCTTCGTATTTGGCAAGAATGGAAAAACTCCAAATGTTAGATACATGGGTATTATATGATTTGTTTGATGATGACCCCAAACTTTCTTTCGGACGGATTTACTACTTGTTTGTCATCTTGGATATTATGCTGATCGTGTTTCTATTCGTCTCTCAAAATGTACTACGTCTCCCTACAAACTATACCTACTATATATATGAAACATTTCCAGAACTACTTCCACTTTCAGTCAGTATTGAGCATGTTTCCGTATTCTACATGCTTGGTCCGTCAGTTGCAAAGCTACAACAAAGTTTTTATACTGAATTTTACTTCTAGTCCTTCTGGGCTATGAAGTTCCATGTAGAGAAGAAAGCCCTTACTGGACTTGGAACAATGTTGACCCGCTTTTGGGGCAACGTGAACTCTTACAGAAGGCGAGAATAAACTTAGATACTAGTAACAGTAGAAAAAGAACTAAAAATGTCAAAGTAATCGAAGTGCTATGATTATCAAAATGGTTTGTTACGTCACCACAAAGTTAATGTCAATTTATAGATACATGTGGGATGTGTGTTACTGCCTCATCGGGTCAGTTGTGATGCAAATGTAAGTAAATAAAATCCAATACTAATTTAATGAGGGACTTGACAATACACGTCAAAACCCTGAATAGAGAAAAGTGAAAGAGAAGATAAAGAATATATGCTTTTTGACGAGCTGTCCTCTTTCATCTTACACTTGGTGAACATGAACATATTTGTAAAGTGACAGACAACTATCCAGTAGTACAGGTCATTGCACCAGTCTGCCTACTGCCTACCCACGAAACAAAAAGTGAAATTTTATGCATAAAATAAAATCAATTGAATTATTGATACGAGAGACCCTTGCAGGATTGAATGAAAGTAAGAACTTTAATCAATGATACTAAAGCACGTAATTCTAACAAGCTTGACATATGCCTTTGTCTCTCATTCATCCCTATGGAATATATAAAGAACAGGTCACGAGGTGGTTCCTCATGATAAAGTGTAACAGAATATTATTGATAGTTTCTTTTTCGTTCATTCAGTATAGTAATAAAAATATCATTTAGCCGAAGCATTCTAATCTAGTCTAGTTTTATTCTCCTCTCAAAGTGGACGTATCGTCATTCTGTTGGTTGCGCATCAATAACTTTCTTTTTACATTACATAGTAGATAGGCATTAGGCATACTCATTGTACCAAAGAGTGATCGTTTACCTATAATGCTTTTCTCCTGAAACACTACTACATTCAACCTATTACGTTATGCCTGACACGATTGGTGGACTGAAGCTTTATTTTTAAGTAATACTGGCGTAGAAGAGGTGAATGATGTAATTTGATGTGAGAGAAGACCGATTATTATTGCTCCTGTACATGACCTCATAAATCTTTTCTGAACACCTAATACCCGACTCTATCGACATAAATAAACAGTGTTGAGATAGTCATATATCCAATTTTATAACTCATAAGACATATATGCACATACGTATATATAGTACGTATACTACTCTCGTCATCTTGAAGTTGTTGTTGGAACAGGAACATTTTACTCCACACTCCACACAGTCCGCTGACTGAATGCTTGATTCATTTTCTTCTTTTGAATTTCTGAATTACTCTATGCTCTGCACGGTCCCTCGGCTCTTAGAGCTCAATGGGAGCACCGCTAAACAAGAGTTTATGGCTTGCAATAGTGATCATGAAAGTAATGACGGTGGCAATTCGTTAGAAAAGGCTCCATTCATTGCTCCAAGTGAAGAAACTAAAGAATAACGATCTCGCCCTGGTCATTATTGTTTCCTTGTCTCTTTCGTTCACGCACAGCTCAAAGAATAGCTAGAATGGAATAAAACGACGATGTTGTTCAAGACAGGCTCTCTCTCATCTCACCTCATTATTCTTTCATTGAGGTGCTCACTCATATCTCAATCAACCAAGTTGAAAAATCACATGCGTGTCACGCTCCCTCACCCCCTTTCCTCTTCAATCATCAGAGTGTGCTTAGCATTTGACCACTGTGACTATATGACATATATATATGCGCATTATCTAGTTTCTTCACTGCCACCGTATGTGATATAGTTTTGTCGAAATCCTTTCGGCCAAAACTGTAAGATATATTTTAGTGCTGACCAGGAAGATTGAAAACAATTGATTAGGGTGACAATGACAATCCTTGTTAAAGAGTCACGAAATGGAGCTTCAGCAACGACTTTCAAACTGTCGCATCATTTTACATGAGACAGGTTTCACTTTCCCATTTTCCTTTAAGAACATACCATCCATAAACATTTATGCTACTTTGCAGCACACACCTACGTTCAACAATAATAGAAAATTTTCTATTTCAAAGCATCAAATTGGAGTGGAAGCGGGGTTTCCTTGTTAAAAAACCTTCATTTCCAGAAGAAAACATGTTGCTTTTTGCGATTCCGTCGGTCCAATGCCATTTCCCTTTAGATTATACAACAGTACCATTACCACATCAACAGTTCCATTCCATCATCCCACCATCCTATCCAACTTGACATGACACACTCATTCTCCTAAAGTGTATTGCGTCAAGATGAATACATATATACCTTCATATATATATAGCTCGTACTTAGGAATGAAGCATTGATTTGCTCACCAGCTGTGACACCCGTTTTTGAAATACAAAACGGAGATACTCACAAAGATATATATAGATACAAAAGATAGTCATGCTCCCTAATACGGAGCCAGCTTGCTAATCGTAAAGTACATGCATCGCCTCGACTGACTGTCAAGTACAAGCAAGCATAAACAAGCTCAAGTTCTCAAACATGAGCGAGAGAAGGATTTTCACAAAATTTCTCTCATAAAGAGAGAGAAGGAGAAAGGGAAGGGAAAGTGTTGAGTCTAATGTTAGAGGATGATGATGATGACAGTAAATGGCGTAGTGTAAACAAGAAGAAGAAGAGAGAGAAAAGGTAATATTCATTCACGCTCTCCATTCCATACAATGCTTATTGTGTGCTCAGCAAAGTGATGCCGTTTGTGTGACAAAAGCTACGATATTCCCATTTACTAAACTACATTCGTTATGTCTGTCACATTCCATGTATCTTCCAAAAACTGCACTAAAATATTATCATTCCAGTCACTTCCCTTTTTCTATTTGATCTCGCCCATTCCTCCTAGTTCTGCTCTGCACTACCATTTTTCCGTTGATGCTTTTGGTTCGCTTGCTCGTCCATTAGGTTAATTAGTTCAATCTAGCATGGCATACCATATACCATGATTGTGTATGCATGCACTATATAGTGTGTAATAATATGAGTTGAAATATTACATAATTCTAAACAGCTTCACCAGCCAAAAAAACGTGATAGAAGACAGAGTAAAAAGTTGATGGAAGCATGTAAAACCAAACGTTACACAAGCAATAAAAACTTCCATTGTTACGTGTGTAATTGGTTTTGTCTCCTCGCTTTCATATTTTACCATCAAGTAATTTTTGCTTGTCAACAAATTGTCACATACTGACTTCTCAAAACTATTCACTTATAATGAGTTAAATAAAATAATTTGATGTGGACAAATAATGTAATGTTTGTTTTTATTATCTTTT
>JAANSM010003288.1:0-13203 GCA_036850725.1 Orchesella villosa | reverse complement strand
CAATAGGGTGGTCTGGGTCTTCAAAAATTATGGATTCAAAACCAGCTTCACTCCGAGGCCTTCTATAGAGTACTCGTGCTGCAGGCACTTTATTCAACGCGTCATCCAACAGCCTATAGATAGTTTCATCCCCAATTGTGTCTTGGATCACTAGTTCCGGTTCCGTTTCAGGCACTTTAACGCCTGCAAATTTGGGTCCACAACTTGTGGGGGATCCGCCATCCCCTGAAGTGATATGAATGGTGGTGATAAGCACCACAATTCCAACAGTCACCGCTAAAATACGGAACACCATTTTGAACTTTTTAGAAACTTTGAAACAGTGGTACTTTTAAGGAAATTTAAAGCCCGAAACAAAACTTATATGCTAGTTTGACTGATGTCTAAACTGACTGTGCTTGATTGTGAAGGCTTGAAACGAAATGACAATACAAAAAGGTAGAAAGTAGGAAAATTTAAGCGATATGTGTGTGCTACTTTTTTATATATCGATTACAGTTTATTGACCCTGAGAAAATGGAAACTGGTGAAAAATGGGTAACAAAATAATATGTGCATCTATTGTTCAGTATGTAATGAATTTTTAATGTACTTTATACGGCTCTACTAAATTTTTTGGGCCTATGCATATATAGTTCGACTGCTTTTATATTTATATAACATAAAATGGCAATGACAGTGAAGCTGTGTATTTAATCTATATGATAAATGAATCCGATTTAAAAGCCTAAGCAAGCACTAAAAATAACCTAATTTTTTTTGAAATAACGCTTCATTCTTCACAATAAGTATGCCTAAGTATATATACTTTTATATAAATATTTATACGGTGCCGTATAATATGTAGGTTGGTTTCAAAAGCGGTCCTTCAGAAACATATGGTTTAAAATTATTGTAATTAATCACTTTCTGCAGGTTAGTTTAGATATTCACATGTATTCTTTCCACTGTTCTGCGCAAAATCCTTGTGAAATCCCTGTAAAGTCATAGGAAAAGTCCACAATTCTGTCAACATAGTCAACTCCGAATAAATTATTAGAAGTGATACAATCCAACTCGTGAGAACAATGAATCTCTTTGAAGATTCTTCCCACAAATGTTGCATATTATGTATATCATATCATTGTCATCATATTTTCATGTGATGGAAAAGCATGTCAGCGTCTCTTACTTAAACAAATTAATTTAAAACAACATGTAGCTGTCACTCTTAATGATCATCACGATATAATAATGGAAAATAATGATGTTGAAACAAATAGACATTTTATTTCCAACTACTGTTCACAACAAAAACAACAACTAAAAACAAATTTTAAAAGTCGCAGTGACGGAAAACAAAATTATATTGATGGCATGCTAGCATAATTTGAAACAGATAAAACATGTCGATTTGTGAAAGATAGCGGCAAAATAAACTATGCATTAAATCTTTTTGAAGTGTTTTTTATTTATTCACGCAATTCAACAAAAAGGATTTATTTCAATTCTAAATTTACACGTTTTAGCATCCTGAACTTATTATTACTTTCTACCTTAAAAGCAAAATGACATTAAATTGATTAAATTATCATACCTCAAACAATTTTTATGAATCGAATGAAATAATTGCTTAATTACTTCATCGCTGCTGCATCTACCATAGAAGCAAAACTATAGTTTTATCTACTGCCTCATTAACAAACTGCAAAAATGTCATTTTATCAATCTTAAAGTATGGATAAGCATGCTCAAGAAACAACGTGTTACAACTCCAAACGCTCTTCGTAAACACACTCCTTTTCCCCACAGTATTCCACCCAATCCTAATAAAGTCATCGGAAAGATCCTTAATGTGGCCCAACATGCTCGACTCCAAGTAAATTAGTATGAGACACATTATAATAATCCCAAACACAAGAACATAACCCACCACCCCTGTTTCTTCAAGTACATGCTGAAATTTGATACTAAAAAAGGACATCACTGGAATAATAACGATAATTGTCACAAAATGGGAAGAGATTAAAAACGATGCCATTATATCATTATATAAAAGATTTAAGAGCTGTTGAATCCTGTAAAAATGGATAACTTTGGTGCCTTGAATCACCCCATAAGTTCTTGTTTGGATTGGGCATTCAATTCTACGCGAGTTTTTTATTTGTTCAAATTGAATATGAATGGGAGTCAAGTCTCTAAGGCAACTAGTGCAAATGGCGTAGTAGCAAACAGGCAGTAAAATAAATTGTAACACTGTATTTCCTGCCATAAGAAGGGATGCAATTAGAAAAGGTAAAATGAGAAAGTGGCCTAAGTTCAGGTTGTCCATTGTGAGTTCAAAATCAAGCCACTCTTTCATCATCACGTGTATTGCCTCAATGGGGTGGAACATAGCCATAATTAAAAGAAATGGAAACATAAAGGAGAGCATGGAACTAAAAAATATTAGTGCTTCGGTCATCCGGATCGTATGACGATGTCGGGGAGATAGGGGAATCCCCTTGGATTTGCAAAACGAAGTAATGTACTTATGAAAAACGAACATTTGATTCATGAGGTACATGATTTCTTCCTTCTTTTGCATTATCCGGGTTGAAAGGAGGCAGACTGAAAGAGTAGTGAATTGTTCCCCACAAGCAATTACCAGAGTTGCAAATCTTGTTGGATCAGGGGTTTCAGTGTCTTCCTCCTCGCTGTTCATAAGGTAGATTTGAGTAGCGATCAGTAAGGCAATACTAAAGCCTCCAGAAAGGTCCAAACGCCTGAAAATTGTAGAAATTAAAATTATTTTTAGTTAGTTTCTTTGATGTTGTGACGACTTACCAGTTCCAGTATAGATAAGGGGAAGGTGAAGTCAACTGGCGCTTGTTTGGATCCCATGAGAAGATCGTTCCTCCGCTCAAAGCCATTATTTTGAGGCGGAAACCAATTTGCTCAATTATCCTGTTGGACAACATAGCTGATTATAAGCAAGATTGAGTAAGAAGTCAGCAATTTTTCGAAGACTTCGAATTGATTCTAATCAATTGATTTAAAGTAAAGCGTCGACACTGGCCGCTTAGCTCTTTATGTCACTCAAAATTTTGACTTTTAGCAATTTTGAACTTCACTTAAATTCAAGGTTCTCGTGCCATTTCAAGTTTATTTTTTTCATGAATTTCTAATGCAGTTTTTTGAACTTGACATGTGCAAACAATGATTAAAAAACATTTAGCAAAGTTTTACTATAAAAATCATTTCTTTATTTTGTATTCTAAGCAAGCCAACATACAATTGAATTGATAAATGATAAACTGGAACTTCCTGTACATCAGAAACAATTAGTTGTGTCTTGTATCACATTTTGTATGAGAAAGTCCCTCAAAGTTGCGAAAAGGAATCAAGTCTCATGGAGAAATAGAAGAGAGAAACAATTAAATTGCAACAAAAATTATAAACAAGTTGATTTATTTCTTGTAGCTGCTGCTGCTAGCACCACCATAACCTCCAGCGCTGTAACCATTGTTCTTGTATCCAATCACGAAAGGTTGAGCACTGTAAGAGTTGCTGCCACCACCGTAGCTTCCACCTCCATAAGTGGGAATTGCGACAGCCGTCGTTGGGGAGTCAGAATAGGTAATTTGAGGTTGGCTATAAGTGATCTGAGGTGGGTGGAAGGTAATTGAAGGGGCGAGGTAAGCAGCTGGCTGAGATCTGTAGGATTGATCCGGTCCTAGTGTAGCTTTGGGAAGTGGGAGGTTGACTATTGTAGGTGGGTGCAGAAGAACCTCCATATCCTCCTCCATTTGGGGCTGCAACGGCGGCAGCGGCGAAGAGACAGAGAGCCAAAATCTATGAAAAAAATGTAGAAAATAAAAATTATACCGGTTCTTATATAATTTTTACATGAATTTCTGATGCGTTTTTGTTCTGGAGAAAACTTACGGTCTTCATGGTGTTGAAAATAAAGGGAATTGTAGTGGGTTTCTGGAATTGAATTCTGAAAAGACTGCTGAATGTTGATGTGTTATGCTTGAAAACGAAAGTGAATGTGATGATGAGATGGAAGACTCCGCTTCCTTTTTATATCAATGTGAAACAGAGTGGTTTTCATGAAAAAGTGAAAAGGGTTCGGACCCTGTAGCCGTATCTAGTGTAGCCTTTCCTGTCCTTCATAAGTGTTTTGTAGGAGCTCTATTTCTGGCATGGGTTTTTGGGTAAAGGTTGAGGTTGGTGGTGAAGGGGTAGGCGATAATGCATTTCATTCATACCATTCTCTTTCAAGTACATGAGTAGCCGTGAAAAGGAAATGCACTTTTACAAGCACACTGTTTGTAACCTTGTTTCCTTACTTGGTTAGTCGGTCCGAAGGACCTTTTCCTACCCAGAAATAGAATAGATGTGTAGATCGTCCGGCCTTGTTGTGCTTCCTGTGATCCTTTTTTGAGGGCTAAAAGTCAAGATTTCCTTTCCATTTTTGCCATGATTCTTTATCCATTCTTTCCTTCTGTATTTTACTGATATTTAGCCAAATCTAATGTTTTTCAATAGAATACTTTACTTTTCTCATGTTATTTTGTATTTTATCATGCCCTGGAAGAGTACGACCCTTTCCCAGTTTACAAAACTCATATTTTTTTATAAATTCATTATTTTTACACGCTAACATGGAAAATGTAAGAATAAAATCGTAAAGTCCTTCCGAAGAGTTAAAAAAAATTGCTAATTTGTAAGAATCATTAAGTTTCTTTGATAATAAGGTGTTTTCGTTTCGTAATTGTAGCCTGTGGGTGGTTGCTGCGGCTGTTGCTATACTCCTCGGTGGAGAAGGCTACTTTACTTGTGGAAACGGACAACCTGTTGTCATGAGACCAACTGGAGATACGCTGGTATAGACTATTCCAAACAATTCATTCAATTACTATCTTGCAAATTACATTTCAACCGGAACTATTAAAAACCCACATTTTTCCGTCCCTGAATAAACGAGTTCCTACACTAAACCTCAATTGAAATTATGATGAATACGTAAAAGTAAGTACACATAATATTATTATGCCATTTAATTAGTGATTTCTTCATAAATCAAATGATTTGGCGTTCTCATTTCTTTCAGATAAACAATTTGACTCGTGATATGAAAGCAGTAAATCTTTTGAAAGATTATGAATATTCAATCGAGAATGATTTACTCACTGATAAACTTTTTAAAGGGCACTTAAATTCATCAATCGAACTTTATTTTAATTGGAAAACGAACTTATCAGAGGAGATATTTTATTTCTTGAATTACTTGTACTTTATTTTATTGAAGTAAAAATAAACGATTTCTAGCGCATGTTTTAAAGATTGGTTCCAAATCCAAATTTTATTCTGTTATATAAAGAGATTTACTGGAAAAAAAGTGTAAAATTACACATTATTCATAGCAAAATCTCTCTACTATATAGTCTTTCTGATAGTAAGATCCACGATGCCAAAAACCATCCTACAAAAACAACTAGAAATGCTGTAGAAACATCTGATAACCAAACTGGGTTCACATTTATAAGTCGTTCGTGTTGATTGTATCCCCGTTGCATTGCACAACTCACTTGTCGTTTGGTATCATACTCGTTTTTGTATCGGTAATTTAGCCCACGTTCCATTATAAAGATAAGTCTGAAATTTGCATAAAAACAAAATAAATTTTTTATCAACACATTTTTTAAAAAATGTTGATATTATTTCTTAACTTTACTTTTGTCCAAAAAATTCTTGAAATTGGGAGCCTTTCTTCACATAAATGGCACTTTTAAAAGGAACACTTTGTGCTGCCAAATTGTTGATTTTTGAGCAAACAAAATTTTCCGTGAAGTTTTGTTTTCTTGCTGTGTCATAAAATAGGTCGGGGTAACTTAAAAATGCCGTTTTTGAATTGATTATGTGAGTTATCTCGTGCTGAGTATCGGTTGTGATGACATTTTGGGTCAAATTGAACTCTGCTATCATTGCCTTGGCGAAATTCCAAAATTTAAGTTATAATAATTTATAATTTCAGTAAATTTTTTAGAATGTTTTGTGCGAAAATACCTCCAACATCAATATCGTTCCTTGACTCTTCTTATGCACACTAAATTTATAACCATTTGTTATTAAATCCGTAAACGTTTTGACAGGCACTGTTTCAACAGTCAGGAATGAAACTATGGTAGCGTTATAAGCTACATTGCAGACTAGCGCCATTAAATATTTGTTATTAAATCCGTAAACGTTTTGACAGGCACTGTTTCAACAGTCAGGAATGAAACTATGGTAGGATTATAAGCTACATTGCAAACTAGCGCCATTAAAGTTCCAATGTAAAAGATAATTTTGAAAATGGCGCTCCTTGGAAATAGATACCATGCTAAAATTTAGAAAGTAAAATTAATTATTAAATTATTTGACAATTTAACATAGTTATAATGCGAAGCATTGTAAATTTACAAATTTTAATTACATTTTTGACACGAAGTAGCAATTACCCACATCCCAATTTCATCAACAAAGCGATTGTCTCGGTAATATGAACAAAGTTGACGCCGTTTTGCTACTGAAGCCCAACTATGAATGAATCCAACAAGAAAAATCCATGTGGCAAATAAAGTCAGCCAAAGTTGAGGTTTAAATGGGGCACTAACAATGTCCCGAATTGAAGAGGCAGTTGGTTGCTGAAAAAATGCGCGGTATCTAAAAATAAATGAATATATTTTTGTAAAAATAAAACTTTTTAGTGAAGAAAAATTAAAGCGGAAGGGAAATTATACATTCCGGAATAAGTTGGCTGCAAGAAAGAGCACACTTCAGCTCTGTCTTTGTACATGGAAGCTTGATACAAGGAAATATCTGCTTTATCCGTGTTGAGTTCGGGGATTAGTGGCATTTGTGTTTCATTTGAAGCTATTGCCTGTTTATCTTTACCACCTAGAATGACTTCCTCCCTAAAATAAATAAATTATCGTGATTTTATTATTAAATTAAATTAAAATATATTTTTTTGCATTTCAAAATCTCTACAAACTTCAAACTTACTCAAAATTCATCATAAGTTGCAAATCGTGAAAAATGTTAACAGAAAATCCATGATCTAACTTAATTTTTGAGGTGTTTCCATTCCCCACTCGAATTACTGCAATCCAGTCAGAAAGACCCTTCAGAGCTTCTTCCTTAATTAAACACAGTTTTATACACGTTATTAGTTTTTTTGATGGATATTTTTACTTTTTTACCATTGCAAAAAGAGAATTTACTCACCGGAACTGCAGCAGCAATATTTACACCTCGAAAATTACTTCTTCTTCTAAATCTTTCTAGGAATGTGTATACGCTACACTTTTCACTTCTACTTTCAAGTTTAAATGGCTGATATTTCGGATTCAGAAACGGGTCATTACTTATTGCTTCAATTATTAAATTGTGTTTCAAATTGTAGACTTCCCACACAAAAAATTCAACGCAACACTGAGTTTGTGTAGTGTTTTCCTTCGTCAATGCCATAAAAACAAAGAAAACTCCAGTGTCAATTGTAAAATCTGGTTTATATTTCTCAAACCATGAGTTCATATGGTTTCGACCAGGTATAAAATGTACATTTCCACCTTCGGACTGAAAACTCTGATCAGTTTCCATCCACAAAAATGTTATGAAAGGCTGCCAAATTAGTTTATTAATAGAACTTAATTGTAAGAACCCTAGCTCTTCATCCACCTAAAAAACAAGAAAAAAACATGAATATTTAAATAATTCAAATTCACAAATAAAATTAAAAACGGCGTTTAGTTTTCACATACTTTAGATATAAATAGTTGCACTTCTGATTTCGAATTCATAGTAAAAATAAAATTTGTCCTTTTTGCTGCTGCTGAAAACTGACTTGTTTGAACCATCTCAAATCTCAAAAAGAATCCAAGGTCGGAACTTAGAAATTCTTGAGCAACCACAAAAGCTACATCAACATGCACAACGTTTGGAGGAATTGTAGCTTTATCTGAAATTATTACAACGGATTCTCCATCCAGCAATAGTACAATTCGTGACATAAGATAAAAGTTTGGAAGTAGTGAACTCGTCCCTCATTTTTAAATTTTTGACACTACTCGTGTTATTCACTGATTGTGAATTTGCAACAATTAAGTAGAAAATTAGCTTAAATATCAAGTTTAGTTGTATCATAGAACAAACCTTTCCGACTTTAGTAGAGGAGCCTTTTACACACTCAAAAAAACTATCCAATTTTTACAGAGGTTTGATTCAATTCCTAAATTTTTAGACGTTACTTTGAATTGTGTATGTAGTATGGAAATCGAATGTATGAGTTTCATCGGCGAATTTTCTCTACCAAAACAACATGTCTGTCTGAAACTGAAATGCACGTGAGCGAAGGATGATTTGAGGCTGATTGACTGAGGTCTGCAAAGTTATCTCGTAGTAATGCCGTAACGAGCACTAGCTGTGCAGGTGTCAACAATGTGGATATACATGCAATTTCCGTTATATTTCCATATAAATATGTGAGCTACATTCCATAATATGTAAGCATATTGAATGAAGATTAGAAACAAATATTTACTCTAAATTTACCAAGTCTCCATCAGTTTACACCATGACCTAGGTAAATAAATATTAATTCACATCGTGTAGTTTGTTAGATAGTCTGGTATTAACTGTTTATTCGTTTCCATTCATATTTTACAAGTTTCTGTCTGCAATTCTGAACATGTTGACAAACAAGACAAACCAACACGTTGTAATCTCATGATTCAACAAAGCCGAGCTTAAAAAATAAACTAATTAAATGCAAAATGCGACACAATTTTTACAGGCGACAAAAAAATTAATAAATTCTTCGATAAATACGATTTGACGGGACATATTGTTATCTATCTTTGCGCATTCACACGAGACACATATTCTTCTCTTGTATACATGAAACACTCTTCTGATTCCGTAACAGCAACCTCCTCACTTCCAACAACGGCTGCTGAAACTATCGTATTTTCTCTTATAATAACTTCTTCCAAACTACTCAAAACACCCCAAATATTTGACTCATACATTTTATCAAAATACCCATTAAATTCTAAAACCCCATTAAAATCACTAGCATTCTCTACCAAAGAATAAGCCCTCACGCTAAAATCCAACTTTTTAAGGGAGCTCAAGCTCCGTAAGAAGTCAACAGATTTGAAACAAAATCTTTCCGCCTTAATTTCAAAAGTTTGTAAATGTGGAAGCTGAAGTTCCAACCCATTTCCTCCTTCACCTTCCAAACACCACAAGTTTAACTCAAGATGACGGAGAGTTTCTCCAAATTTTGAAACAAGTTTGAAAAGCGTTTCCAATCTCACTTCACCCCGTTCCACGTCTTGATTAAATTGAATGCTCAAGCTCAACTTTTCCAAGGGCCAACAAATCCTTTCAGGAATCGCGTCATTTGTTAAAACTTTCGCCCATAGAGTTGACCCCTTAAACTCCTTAATCTCCCTTAATTCCGTGCTCCAAAGGCAGTTCCTTAAATGCCCTGTAAAATAGACTTGGTTGATCCCCTAAATCCAGTTTTTTAATGTGACAATTTTTCACCAAAATTTCCTTCACAATTCGAGGCGGAAGTCCGTCAATTTTCAAAGTTTCCAAATGCTCCAGCGTTACAAAAGGTTTCCGTCTAGTTGCCTCTTCAAACTGTTGGTTTACAGCGTCAGCGTTTACTTCATCGTTTTCGAACTCAGCTCGGGATTGAATAAATAAAATTTTAACATTGCTCAAGTGACTTAAATAAGCTTGAGCCAAGTAGTAGCAGTAAACTATGTTACAATTCCGTTCATACTCAAAACTTAAAGTGAAATACCAAATGAATTTTCCAAAATTTGTTAACAACGTGGAGATATGGGAACGAAGGCGTTGACGATGGATTTCGTGGCCAAGAAGACATTTATCTATGCAGCTAACTTGGCGAGAGATAAATGGGTTCAAAATTTCAATGGAATTATTGCTTTCATTTCCATTAAAATTGCTGTGAACTAATTGCACAAAACGGGCAATTCCCTGGGACGAATCAAACTTATAAGTTTTATACAACCATTTCTTAATGGTTGAAATTTTGTCGTGATTTTTAGGTTTCCAGTAGTTAGCGCTTGAAGACAATTCCTCTTCTTGTAAAACGCGAGAGGTAGAAGTGAGAAAAGTATCTACTGTTTCTTTCCATTGCTTGCAGACAGTGCGGAGAAAAAGGAGTTGGTTAATTGAAAACTTTTTGGTGAGAACTGGAAACACTTCTGGGAATAGGAATAAGGCACTTCTATCCCGTAATGCGATGTTCCACGTTGGTGTAGCGCGGTAGCAAGCTGTAAGCTCTTTGAAAGTGAGACTTTCAAATATTGCTTCCCAAATCTGAAGTTTTTAAATGAAAATCAAATTAAAGACATTCAAAATTAATAAATTTCATGCAATAAATTTATATTTTTTTACCTCTAACGGGAAAAGTTCCAATGGAGTATGAAAATTTGGTATTGGATTCATCTTAAAAATCTGTTAACGAATTTTCTGTAAACTCGATAAAAATTATTTTTTGGCGTTTTCGTCAGAGAACTTCACCAAGGTGAGCCACAACCCAAACTGATTTGATCTGCTGAAATTTCTGCATCTGCATCAACAAGAAACAGTTTGCACGAATAATAACAAGAAATAGGCCGTCTAGTCTGCCTGGCCTTCTCGACTTCTCCTTTACTTGTGCGTTCATGCAATTTATCTCAACTGAAAATGAATGAAGAAATGCAAGCTCAAGCGTGACTTCAGCAAAATGCAGCCCAAAAGCAAACGTTATCTTACATTAATTATAGAAGGTGAGCAACATGGCAATGGAGTTTGCATTTGATTTATAGAAAATGCATCGCGAAAAACAGAACTTGTTTTGGGTTCAATAGTCCTTTTTGTTGCTAGATAAAGGTACCGTATATAGTTATGTTTTCTTATATGACTGAAAACTGCGCTAATGGTATTGATGAATAACGATTACGACATGGTAAACTGACTCATATAATTATAGCTTTGGGGTTTTGGTGAAGTTGAGCACAAGGCTGAAAGTTAGAAAAGATTGCATTTCAATGGCTGTTTCTAATTTAAGAGCTTTAGTTTCGTTTAATTTATTACAATTTTATTGTAGGGTTGGTAAAAAACGAGCATTTTACCACTTGTGGAGGCGTAAATTCGATTCGAACGTATGCAAACTCTTCACTATAAAGCTATACAAAAACCCATTGTTTTTGTAGTTTGTTGGTTGAGTAATTTATAGCTCGAAGCTAAACACGTACAGAATATGAAAGGAATTAAAATGTGTATTAAACGTATTCTGTTTTAAGCTATATATACATCGACATGAAAATTCACAGCTAATGCGTAACTTTGATTTGATTACGAATAAATCGTTTTTAAAATTTATTTGTTTTTACCATTTTTATTTTAAATTAGAAGGTTTAATTCTTCATGCAAAATATATCTGAGATATGACTACATTAGACCATTTCTTAATAAAAATGTATTGAAATTTAGATTCCAATCTTCTTAAGCCAATATCCCTAGGATGTTATTCATCAATCATCATATTTCTAACTGAGTTTAAGGGACTCCGCTCTGAACTATTTATATGGTTTTAGTCCAGTTTCATCATCAATGAATATAATCTTCAGTAGTTCAACTTTATATTGCTTTGCGGTGTTCGAATATAATATTAAGAATGTGTTGCTACCGGTGAACAAACGTCTTGTACATGGAATCAACGTGCTGTTTAAGGTAGATGCCAATAGTGAAAATTGTTAATCGCAATTTTTATAAAGAAAAACATTTTATTAGATAGTTTGACATGAAATAACCCACCATCACCGTTAAATTCATACTATTTTTAATCTAATTTCAAATCTTGAGCAACCAACTTTGCCGACACATGCATCATATAACCTCGGTTCTCATTAAAATTTCTAATGACTTGCTCCCGAATTTCCTCCCATTTATAAAGCTCTTTGTAAACAGTTCTTAACGTAATCGTTTGCCCATATTCATTAACAAAATCAAAGGCATGCTTAATAATACCCGTCCATTTCGATCTAATGCCGATCCTTACCCACCTTATTTGAATTTGCACACTTTGCTCTTTGCGAATTTCATAAACTTCATCAAGTTTTTCTAGTTTTTCCACAGGTTGTGGCCCCTCATTCATCAGCTCTTCCAGAAATTGTGCAATTTGTATGGTATGAAACCCTTTCAAATCGGATTTCTTAAAAGGGAATTTCTCCTTTTCTGGATTCCACTTAAGCCACCTATTCTTCAACTTGGTACAAGGTTCCACAAGTTGCCTATCGTAATCTGGGATAAAAGGTGGGAATCCTGGAGAATAGAGCCACCGATCCCACTCAATACCTTGCAATTTGTGACCCATCCCTTCCGCCTCGAAATACCCAATAAATTGCTCCTTAAAATGGGACGAATCCACAGAACTAAAACTGTTATTTGAAATATATTGATGGAAAAATTTCAGAAAAATTGTTGCTCCTCCCACTTTTTGCTCCAAAAAATACAGAAAAATAAACCCTTTCTCGTAAGGAACTATGTTCAAAATCTCATCAGGATCAACCCCAGCCAAATCCATGACTAAACTCGTGAGCAAATTAGATTCGCCCTTTTCCTTAATCGTTAACAATAATTTGTCTCTCCCTATAATTGAAAAAAATTGGCGCCATTCCTCTCCATAGAGAGCTGCAACGATACTCCGTTCAGCATACTTTGTAAAACCCTCATTTAGCCAAAAATGTTGCCAATCATGATTCGTCACGAGGTTTCCTGTCCAGCTGTGTGCGATTTCGTGGGCAATTACGTGCGTCATAGATTTATCTCCGGCGACTACGAAAGGCGGAACGAAAGTTAAGGAAGGATTTTCCATTCCTAATAACGGATAGTTTTTGGGCATTATGAGAATGTCGTAAGAGCCCCAAACATATTTTCCAAAAAGGCTTTCGCCCACTGAAATCATTTTCTCTACTTCGGAATACTCTTTAGCGGCCTTTTCAATAATTGTTTTATCTCCCCAAACTCTGGATCTCGGTCCAATTTTCTGGGAAACAATGTCCCCTACTGCAATCGCTATTAGGTAGCTGGATATATGGATTTTTTGCTCAAATTTAAATGATTTTAAGGGGGATTTCTCATGCTCCTCCGAAACTCCAACTAACTGAG